>JAXQQM020071335.1:600000-803406 GCA_034641835.2 Pinus albicaulis | reverse complement strand
GACTCAAATTGTTCACTGTAAAACATACGTCCAGATGGGCATTCACTAAGAAAAATAGGGCCCCTACGAGTTGACGATACTCAGTCGGATTAACTAAGACGAGCCCAGCAGCAGTGCTACTTAAATTCTTAAATTTGAGCTCCATAAGTTTCGATATGGACTCACAGTCCACAATATCAAATCTTTCCAGAAGCTTCACAATGTATTTTCCTTGAGAAAGGAAAATCTCGACAGGTCTCTGCTAGACCTATCAGTCCTAGGTCTGTCATCTCAAACTCAACACCGAGCTCCCTCTTACAATGATGATTGAGAGGGTCAGCACCTGTCAGGAATAGGTCATCCACATAGAGCACCAGAATGAGAGGCTTCTCTATATCAACCTTGAGGTAAAGGTTCAGATCAACATTACTATGAGTGAAGCCCAACTTCATCAGGTAGGTATATTTCCTCTTGTACCAAGCTCTGGGTGCTTGCTTCAGCCCATAGAGGGCTTTCTTCAACCTGCAGATATGGGTGTCCTAATCCTAGACTTCGAACCCCAACGGTTGCTCTACATACACCTCTTCCTTTATCGCACCATGCAGAAATGCGGTCTTTACATCCATCTGATGAAGACTCCATCCTTGCATAGAAGCAAGGGATATGATAGATCAAATGGAACTATATCAGGCCACAAGTGAAAATATGTCATCATAGTCTATGCCTTCCTTTTCAGAGAGACCACGGGCAACGAATCTTGCCTTGAAATTTTCAGCACCTGCATTAGATCCATGCTTGATTTTTTAGATCCATTTCGAGGTGACGACTGCTTTTTCCTCCTGTCTTGGAACCACATCCTAGACATAATTCTTCATTATGGACTCATACTCTTCATGCATCACATCCTTTCAGACTTGATGCTTTATAGCTTTCCCAAATAATTCTGGCTCATATTGTACTCATGGCAGTTAGATACCTCTGGTATTGATATGGTTTCTTGGATTTCTTCCAGAATTTCCCCCTTGAAGCCATATGACTTTGAACCATGAGGGTATTCTTTCTTTTAGTAATGATATTAGATCAGGAGCATATACAGTTGTATTCTCCCTCTCAATGCCAATTTCTCATGTGAGAGAATACATCTATTTCAAATGTGAGGGCATCCACTGTACAGGCCATTCAAGAATCATAGCCATATCTATCATACATCTTTTCAGGTGTCATATATTGTCATATCATGGATTACAGTGATGCTATATAATTCTTTATCATAGCCATTAGAAGATATCAAACTTTATGGTTATATATATTTCCATATACCTATCCCTATGGCCTCCGTCCTTGATGTACTAGGCAGATCTCACAGAGAATATTGCTACTTTAAGCTCAACCCATCAATTTCCTCAGTCAATGTTGTTCTTATTGCCTGTACATAGTGTGAGACTTATATTACCAAGGGGCTACTGCGCATAATTCATATGACCATATCTATTGTTATACTATACAATATACGTTGCAACTAATACTCAAACTATCTCAGGCCTCCTGCACTCTGAACATTGTTCCTAGTAGTGAGTGCATAGCCCGCATTGCCATCATTATTACCATGCATTTTTTTTATTAGTTTCTCACAGGCCTTTCTTGCCTCTGCAGCTTTATTCAAAGCATCTTATTTCGCCATAAACTGTTGCACACGAGCTTTTTGTCTCTCCCGAAGCTGCTTATATGAAATTTGTAAACATAGGTATGACTGTCTATGTCACTGTCATAATGATAATGACATAGAATTACATTCTTACGTCTTTTTTGCGGTTGTGCTTCCCACAACCTTCACTTTCATTTTCATTCTCATTTATCATCACTACCATCACTAGAGATGCAATAGAACCCATGCTGAGCATGTAGAAAAGGCTGACACTACCCATTTTTTTGCTAGAAATTTGGCCTATGGTTTAAAGATAGGTAGCAAAAGGAAGATTAATTTTCCAGGTAGACAGTTTATCATAAATAACAATAGAAAAAAGGGTGAAATATGAGTAGCCTCCACCAGAGAAAAGAAAAGGAGACGACCAACTCTTTCATACCAAGATACAGGTAAGGAGGAAAAGGGTTGATGCTCCCTTCAACTTCAGTTTACAAGCCAACCTCATATTTACTATGTTTCCACTTCAATTGCATATGCATTTTAATACATTTCAACAAATTTATCACAGTAACACTAAAAAAAAATACTACATCAACATCCAAAGCGTGGGTATTTTAATATTGTACCTTGTAATGTAGAAATTATATACAATATGCATGTATATATCCGGACTCTCCTGATCTCACAATATTTATCTTGTTTTGCAAAATACAAAATCCTTCCACTATAATTCTTGCGGAAATTTAATCAACAATTGCAAAACACATGAGGCAATAAAAACACACATAACATAGTTGTTTAACAGGAAAGCTTGAAGCTGAAAACCCCAAATATCATATATTATGTATCATGGAGATCATGTAACAATCTCATACAAAGATTATTACATCAAGCTTTTATTACAATCAATCGTCACACACTAACATAGAATAAATTTGCAAATCCATGCACCAATTTCTGCCCTCCTCCTAGCCTGCCTCCACTGCGCAATCCAAGCTTATTACAAATACCAATTCAATGTAATCCCACTCTCCTTGACTGCATTATTATCATTGGAAACTCCAATGTATATGTAGATGCAATCCATGCATCCCTATGGTCACAACAAATAGTATATCTCACCCTTTCACCTATCTCTGCACTGGGTCTCCACTGGATCTGACATGCACTGTAGTTAACTACTATATTGTTCAGTTGATTAATGCGTTATTATTTGTGAATTAATTAACTAATTAATTCACTCCACTCTCACTAGTGTATCATTCAATTATATTAGATACAACTAGCTCAACTAAGTCTAACTGAGTTAAACCGAATACAACTCCATAAACTACTCTTCCAACTATGTCATAACTTTTCCACTTCAGTTCTAACTGAGTCCTCCATGCGTGAAATCCAGTAAACCCTTAGGAATTGTGTAATTCCTTCAGCCCACTGATTTGAAAAATATGTATACTCAAATTAAGTGCTCCAAGAGAATAAGTTGTTGTTTAGAGTCTAGTTATTATTAAAATCTAATAATAATCGACATGCATCTATTTTTAGATCGACGATCTATAGATAGACTTCGCCCAATATTCTAAAAATAGAATCTCATATATTTTTCACATTTGACCAACCATCTACAAATAGCATCCTGCAACTTATAGAAAATGCTCACCATGTCTAAAAATAGACATACACCTAAAAATAGCCTGTGTGGGCCCCACCTAGTTTAGGTGATTATTTTCCAGCTAGGATCAAGGATGATGTTTCAGGATGCCTCCTTCAATTTTTCTTGTTGCAAACTTCAACATGTAAGAAGGTTCATCCCAGCAAGGAAAAAAAACTTTCGAGCATCTGTTGGTTCAAATTGAGTGACTGAGATGCCTAGGAATGAATGACATTCTGATCCCATTCATTCACTGTGATAGCATCACTATAAAAGGACCAAGTTACAGTGAAAGCACCAATACAATAGCACTGAATTGAAGTCACTGTTCTGGCATTGAGATGAGACACCGAAACTTGATTACTGTGGTCATGTGAGAACAATGAACTGGAGTCATTGTTCTAGCATCGAGATGAGATCATTGTCTTTTTGTAATAGCACCGAAATATTTCTCCTAAGGTTTTTCGAACAGTGTATACTTATTTCAGAGTGTGATCTGAATTCTTCCACTATAATCCACATCTTATTTCAGAAAGGAATGCCGAGAATGTCAGTGTGTCTTGCTCGAACTATTCTATGTAATTAACCCTGAAATTCTATTCGAAATTCTCCACAGATATACCCAAAACCTTTTCTCTAAAATCCTATCTACTGTTCCTCTTAAATCCACATAGAACAGTCTGCATTCTAATTCAGAGATCACCAATTGTTTTGTTCCTTTAGACACCTGTATTTGATCAAACCAATCCACAATTCTTTTCTCAATTCCGCACTAAATATCCTTCTCAGAATCCACAAACTGTCTCTTAAAAGCACCGACGGAATGTTCTATCTGGAAATGGATTCTGGCACGTAGATTCTAAAAGAACCGTCGATGCATCCAAACAGAGTTAAAATCCTCATGAGTCCACGCTTTCAATCTTGGCAGGGAAAACCTTCACTCCAGGTTTGCAATGGGTTAGCAAGACTGATGGATGTGGAGAGGTGAAGAAATTAATACGTGGGGTAGCTCCCAGTAAACAAATTGTCCACTATGTCTTTACAACCCACCTACTTCCATTCCTCCACAATGTTCAACCTCTTTCTCAAGGGACTTGGCTCGCTAAAACAACTCTATCATGACAATAATAAGCCCTTTCCTCCTTCGCTAAAGACATTATCCTTCTGCAGCCATTTCAGAGAAGAAGATAACTCAGACCTGTAACAGAAATAGAAATAGACCTAGAAATGTTCACAAGAAAATCCAGAATTCCTCCATTAGGGCTGCGGCTAAGGCAAGAATGTTGTTCTGCTCAAGTGACAGTCCTAAACACCCCATGTTGGCCTGTTTTGGAGAGGCTAGGTATGCAACCTACCTCGTTTTGCTACGGCTCCCTAGCAGCCCTCAAAACAACATACTAATACCTATTCTTTACCCTCAAACAAAGCCGAAAACCTCTACTGTAGTTTCATCCTTCGAGTTCTTCTCCTCAGCCTCCTACGGCTCTTAGGGCATATAAAAATGGTCTAAAATAGTCTCTTTCCCATGTTGTTCCTTCCTTCTAGCTGCGGCAAAGTTCCCTCACTTTCAACATAAATTGGGCTTTTTCTTCAACCAGCTCTGATACCATGTTAATTTCGGAACACGCAAATTTCAGATTAGAGCATCAATTCACTGAAGTAGATAGAACAGATAAAATGATTGATGGAAGACAAGCCAAAAAAGAAGAAGAACGGTGGCATTACGAAGATCATTAGGATGCTTCAACCAACAAAGTCTCCAATAGGTCATTCAGCCAGGTGTGTCACACACAACCCCAAGACAACCCAGACAAAGAATACTCCACAAAGACGTAGCACCAATAATGCAGCTCCATCGCCATCAAGAGAGAAGAAAATCCTCCACACCTTGTGTGCATAATGAACTCCAAGTCTCTTCAATATAGAGGCATCTTTGGGGGTGTGTGACATGTTCTTTAAGACATTTAAGTCTATATTATATTCCAGGCCGACCTAGCACTTAAGTGGAATAAATTCAAAGTACATGTTCTTCTCATCCGATCGAGATGGTCTTTAGATCATTCTTACACCTCTCCAAAAGAGGAATCCAATAAAAATATTGGGATCTTCATTTGAGCAGCACAACCTAGAGTTTGGACCTAGTTGTCCAAATTTAACAACCACTCACTCTACCAGTAGTAGTTAACCATACTATGGAACTGGTTGTATTTAAAATTGAAAGTAAATTCATTTGGGGGATGGGAGGGGCCAGCCCCTCAGGCCAACCCCTCCCCACATGGCCTCAACCCATGACCAAGGGCTAAACCTCAACAACAATTATTATATTTTTGTTAGAGTTCACATGGCACGGTTTATCGGATGGTTCTCCGTGCAGTCAGTTAACACGGTTCCTCCACTAGAATTACAAAGGTTTGTTCACATGCCAATGGTTTAAACAACCTCCATGGTTTTCATTAATCATCCACCATGACCAGAGTTTCAAACAGTCAACCCACCATTTATGCCCATTTCCCGCTTGGGGTTACGGTTCAAAAACCGCGGGGTTTGGGGCATGTGCCCAAACCTACCCTCAACATTTAATTTTGTGGTTAATACTGGCGGTAAAATAGCAGCGCTCCAAATTTGTGGATTTTTTCCAAATAAACTCCTTTTAAGTGCATTTTCTCCACAATTAGTGGAGTTTTCCTAGGGTTACTCGGCAAAATTGTTTATGCTCTATCTTGAGCATGATTCGACCATTCTTGGAGTGTGACTATTAAATTTCAAATTTCTTGGAAATTGCAGACTCATTGGTGAGGGTTTTAGAGCCATCAGAGAAATTATGAGCATGATTTTTCTTCAAAGAATTTCAACGGGCCACCAAGAGCCAACAACACAAAGAGTCCTAGCCAAGGTAGCTAAAGACCTTACTGAAGAATCAAATAGTCAATTTTTGATGTTTTAGCCATTCTAGAACTAATGGAAAGGTTTGAAGACCCAGTAGAGGACTTATGAAGGCCGATATGCCTCAGAGAAGTTTCAATGAAAACCAAGGTCACCAGGTGCTAGTAGGAGAATGAGGCTTATCTAGAGTAGCCATTATCCATTCTCAGCAAACCAGTAGTATATTATGACTAATTTTAACCTTATGAATCCATTGGAAGGATTTTTAGAATCTTTTGAAGACTTCAGAAGGCCAATATGCTTCAGAGAATTTTTTAGTGAACCTAGAGCGAAGTGGTGCCACTAGGTGTTGGAGGCATAACTGGAGCAACCAGAGCAGTCGAAGGCCAATTTCAGTAAGTGAATAGCCTATTATGCCTGTTCTACAATTTTTGAATCCAATGGAAAGATTTTTATAGCCATTTGGAGACTTAGCCCAGGGTCATCAGTGGATGGAGGCCTATATTGGGGAGCCAAAGATCATTTTGAGAAAATGATCAGTCTATTTTAGATGTATGATATGTGATGAAGACAATAGATGATGTTTTATGGATATAAAATTATTTATTAATGATTTTGTGCCACAGAGAATCTCAGGGAAGCTTAAGGGTGCCGATAGAAGAGATCTAGTCTAAGGGAACCAAGGTCTATATTTAGAGAGATTGCAGCCATTCCAGGGGTATGATGGTATTATAAACCCATTGTTTTAGTTCAAATAACCATTGGAGTTAATTATATACTTTTAAAATAAAAAATTCCATCATAATCCCAAAGATCCAAGTCAGTTGATGAAGGCTCAAGGAGATGTAGCCAACGATATTTGGGTGAACTCCTTTATTAATTTTGTTGTTATGTGTTGATGATAATTTTATGAACTTTATGGTTTCTATACATACCTAATATCAACAAAAAAAAGTGTTGATTCCTCAGACATAAAGATTTAAAATAGTTTGAAACACATACACCTGAATCAAGAATTCAACTCTGCATAGTCAAGTATAAGCTAGATCTTAATTTGTTTAACTGAGTGGGAGGTTCTTGAAAATCATAACAAAATTTCCACCCATTTTCAGATCATACACCCTCACCAATCAAAACAGTCGTATGGACATTGCACTCAAAATAATTACTGATTATCATCACTGGCAAGAAACTCTAGTGCATCAGTATATATCCTGGTGGGAAACTCATACTGGCACCTATTGGGTATCATATAGCCCAACATCTATATATGCACATGCATCATTGGCCTACAAGGCTTCTGAAAAAAAGTAGGCCTCATCTCTAGAAACCTCTCCAAAAATAAACAAAATAAATCTGAAGCAAAAGTGAAGGTCAACCTCCCACGTGCCTGAGAACGACATCTATCTAATGTTGTATAAAACTGCTATAGCAAAATCGTATACCATCTCATAAGTTGTGGTGCCTGGAATAAATAATAAAAATAAAATAAAAGTGGGAAACTAATGTGTTTTTGGTCACTGGTATAGTGTGAAATGGTCATCAACAGTAGTGAGAGACACATCACCTCCTCTACACCAAATTAAGCAATACATAACTGACCATCGAACACCGAAAAATTTGCAGGAGAAACTATATCGTCCCTAATGTATCTATAGGAGTAAGCCAAGTGACTCTTTACTGCATATCCAATGAGGACATCTGGGAACTGGGGAAAATCCCGCCCTGTCGTAGATAGGCCAGTAATAAAATACATGTCCTCCTTAGTGGACAGGAACCACTGGCTAGGAATGACCTGGAAAGCCAATCAGTGGGCATACCATTTGACGATCAGTTGTCCCAATAACCCACTATGGCCCTTAAGGGATGTAGCCTCATCATAAAACTTGAGGAGGCCTACCTCCCTTAGGAGCAACTTGGTGGCTTCCATAATAGGGCAACGGTACAAAATTCTCTCCCTCTCTCGTGCCTCTCACCGCTGAATCACGTTTTAACATTCCTCCATATGTTCTTGTCATTCCCTTTGTTCTCTTCGTGGACGTCGCTAAATGATTCACATATTAAATATATTTTTTTTAATAAATGAGAAATTTATTTAATATATATATATATATATATATATATATATATATATATATATATATATATATATATATATATATATATATAAATTTTTTTGAAAAAAAATAACAGTCGATGCACCCAAAAAAACTGTTGGTGGGCCCAAAAAACCAATCACACACTGGTACTGGTGCGTAATTTTTTATCATGCACAGTTCTCGGTGTGCATGGGAAATGCTCGCGCACCACCAAAGAAGGGAATGTTTTTCTGCAAGGCATTCATGAAACTATCCACCCCAGGGTGGATAGTTTGGTCAACGCAATGCCCAACAACAATACATGGTCAACGGTGTGGACTTGTAAATGACCATATCACAGGACACTATTATTAGTGGTGTTGTGCACGACCAAACTATCTGCCCGGTCAACGCAATGCCCAACAACAATACATGGTCAACGGTGTGGACTTGTAAATGACCATACTGTTGGTGATGTACTATTATTGGGTGTGTTGTGCACTAACCTAGCTATCTTCCCCGGGGCAGATAGTTTGGTCAATGCACTGCCCAAGAGTAGTACATGGTCAATAGTGTGGTCATGTAAATGACCACACCGTTGACTATGTAATGATGTCAAGTGGGTGCTGCATTGACCGAACTATTCACCCTGGGGCATTTAGTTGGTCAATGCATCACCCTCTCGACACTATTACAAAACAAATGACTGCCTTGTTATTTTTTAAATTAGTTACGTTGCGCATTTTTTCGATACCGCACCGGAACCTGGTGCGGTTTCTATTAACATTGTTTGTGGTACAGCTTGTAAATTTACAAGCATCACCGCGAATGGATGGAACACACCGTGCATAGATTTTTTTCCTTTTTAAGTGTTAATTTTAAGTTAATTTAAAAAATTAATCTGCTAAAAGGTTTAGTTATTGAGAAAGAAGTAGATTATATGTACATTTGCAGGTCGAGGGGGCATATTTGCTGAGGAATTGAAGAAACAAATTTTTTCCACCATTTTTGAAAATTCAAACTCTGCACAGTGGGAAATGGACGACAACAATGTGTGAAATGGGAGCACCGATGGCAGGGAACCTCACACAAGACAAACTCACGCCAGTGCCTGAGAGGTCTGGAGCACTGAAGAAGTAAAAATGATGTTTTTACGACAGGTATTTTTTTTTAACCCTGTTTCGGTGCACGGGTTTTTGAGATGCACTAGGTGGTATTATCAATGGTGCACCACACATCATTAGGGTGTGCCAGTATGGAGACACACCGAGCATGTTTATACATAGAGAACTAGTGCGCTAGAGTACTTAGACACAAGGGGTGCATTTGTATGGAGAGCATGGTGTCTTGGTGTGCAAATTTTTAGTACGCATCGGTGTGTTTTACGTAAAATGCACCGATGCGGTTTATGATGAGAAACACACTGCAAGAAAAAACATCTGCAAAAACCTCCACCGGCCAACCTCCTCTAGAGACCTCCGTTACAAGTGTATATCTGGGTTGTTTTTATAAGGGTTTCCTAAAAGACATCTACTAGATGGTATTTTCCTTGTAGTGTCAAGCTTTAGTTGGTGCAGAAAAAAAATCCAACTTATCCACTTCTTGTGGCATTGGAAGAGAGTAGTCACAGATATTTGGCTCAATATCTTTCTTATCATTATCTGTGTATGATCTCTAAAAATAATGTGGGCAGTTGGTGTTGGGTTGCCTTCTTTGAAGAGACTTGAGAAACCTACAAGAGAATTATATCAGCTTGTTTAAGACCTTTCTAACATATGGCAATAAACCTTTTTGAAGGCATGGCCAGTTCATATGTAGATAATACAACATATATTTTGTCTCGGTAGATGCGTTCACCAAAATATCACGCATTGTATGAGAACGTAAAAGAAAAATAAGTTATGAATTTTTTCCAGCTTTGCTCATGGTGTGCAAGAACTGTAGCATCCTTAACAACATGTTCATACGATGAAGAAAAATTTTGGGTTGCTCAATTGAGTGGTTACAATGGTGTAGTTCTTTCATTAGTATTGTCTTGTTTTCTTATTGTTCAAGGGTACCTTGGTAAATGAAGCAACATCCAACCCATGCACTTTTTTCGTCCTGCAAGCATCAAGTGGACAATACCTTCAAGAGGTGCGGTTATGGAAGGTAGGGAAAAGGCACAATGTGACCTTAAAGAAGACTATTGTACATAAAGAAGAGTATGCAATGGAAAACATGCTTCTCATATCAATTTATCAAATTGTTAGCGTTTTTCAATTCTATTTGAATGATGTTCCAGTTTTGGGGGTTGTTGGATAACAAAATCTTTTTATTTTGGTAACTTTTATTGCAACTTGTTCCCTCACATATCTCTTTATGAGTATATGTACTTTGGGTTTTGGTGCTACGTCCATAATAAGTGGCCAATTTCAGTTGTTTATAAAGAAAATTGATACATTTTTTTTGCAAAAAAAATGACGATAAATTATTTTGAAACACCAACATGTTCATTTAATTTGCTGAGAGAGTTCAAATTTTGTAATCTCTATGATGTGAAAAAAGTCAAATGGTTTCAAATCATAATCATCCCTTTCAATCATTAATGATTGATAAGGATTGGCCACACTTCCATTAATTGAGGTGAGTGTGAACCTAGTTTTACTCGCCAATTTAATGCATTGGAAGAACTACTTATTTATAATGCAGTGGACTTAGAGTAAAAAGAAGTAAAAAAATTATTTATAAAATAGTATGAAATATTAATATTAATAAATCAAGGATTGGCCACACTTCCATTTCTTAGGTGTCGGTGAACCTTGTTTTATTCACCAATATAATCAATATAATGTATCCGAGGAACTACTTATTTATAATGCATCGAACTTAGAGTAAAAAGAAGTAAAAATTTTATTTATCAAATAGTATGAATTACTATACATTTTGGCTTGAAAGTTTTTTATCACAACTTTAATTCTCATATATACACCAACTTTACTATAAATGTTTCAATAAAATATAATTAAATTTTCTATATACTGTTGGAATAGAAAATTGGTGATGGGTATTTTGCAAAGACGCAGTTTGGCCTTTTGGTTTTAATTTGATATTAGAGCATGTTGATTGCAATATTTAAATTGATAGAAAGATTGATAGGGAGATTTATTGTATTTTTTAGCATGTCTCCTCCCCTAGCACAGGGCACAACCACTGCTCGTGAGGTTTGATCCCAGGTCACCTTGTTAAGGAGGTTATTTTTTGATTAAAAAGGAGGTCATTTTCTTCCATCTTGTGAGGTTTTATCACAGTTCACCTTGCTAAGGAGGTCATTTTTTTCCAATTAAAAAGAATGAGGTCATTTTTTTCCAATAAAAGACGTTTGTGGTTCATCATATTCAAATTTGTTTATATTTTGTCACATGGTGATGTTGTTTGTTGTTAGTAGCTTTAAAATCTTGTTTGTTGTTCATCACATTGTCACAACACTTGTTTATTGCATTGAGATGACATTTTATGTTCATTACATTTTGATGTCATAACATTGCAAATATATTGAGAACCCGACATTTATTCCACTCTATACGGGAACATAACTTCTAGAGCTCCACGAGTTGGATTTATCTTATGGTACTATTAGTCAGAGATTGAAATCAGTCGAATTGCTTCCTTTTCAAACCTTATTGAAGGCCTGTACTTGAGCTCGAGGGAAGGGAATGAAGGGACTGAATGAAGGAGCAAATCCAATTGATTGAATATAATTAACAAATGAGAGGAATTTTTCTTTTCTCTTCGTGTGAACCAAGAGGTATAGCAAGATTTTGAATGATCTCTAATACAACCAAACTTTGATAAAAGAAAGTACAAAAAAAATGAGACCCATGTTTGCAAAATATACATGACTTGGTATATAAAAACAATGCTCTTTCTTCACTCTAATATCAACAAATAAAATAAAAATTTAATAACAAATGACTAGAAAAATGAAAATTTCACACATTACAAATTTTACATCTTTGAACTCTAACAATGTTTAAGGTAAATTATTTTATTTATCAAAGTGAAAAGAATGCTTACAACCTATCCATCTATCTCTTTTAGACTACTTTTATATAACTATCTATCGATCGCAAAATCTGGGGAATTCCATCAACAAAGGGAGGGAATTGGAAAACAAAGGGAGGGAACTTGACCACCAATTACAATCGTTTGTTTCGCATAGTAACCTCCCAATGGTACGTGAACCCGATTGCTACTTATTAGGTAAATAATAATTTTACAAGTTGTATATTTATTTGCTATTAGAAATTTGTTTTTTCTCTCGATTCTATTATTACAATGATTCATAAGGAATTAGGCATATTTATTTTTAAATCAAGTAGAATAGAAACAAAATTGATTGAATTATTTGCTTAAATGTCAGAAGAGCATAAGATGACTACAGACACATCATAATTATGATCTCATCCACAACCGTAGGAAAACAAAATACTAATCAGTTTATTTAAGTGAGCCCCAGTATTATCATAAATTTTATGCCAATATGCAAGGCTCATGCAATAAAATGCAAACAATTTACCATATCATAAAAATATATATATCTCTTGGACAAGGGGATTGTATTAATAAGTAAGCCAAGACCTTCATTTACAAAATATTGTGAAATAGGGCCCTTAATAAATACATTAAGTATTACAATATTCTCCCCTATCCCCTTCTCATTCTATTTTTTCTATATGTAATAAATTTCTATTTATACATCTAAATTACAATTACAAAAGGGATTTTGGCCAATAACACCTTAAGCACAATGGAGAGGTAAAGAATTTTTTTTATCAAAAGGAAAATTAGGCTTACAACCCATTCCCATTCCATCTATATTTTTTAGACTACTTTGATATAGCTATTTATAGATCGGGAAATCCTTGGTATGTCATCAAAAAAGGGGGGGAACTGGAATGCCATCAACAAAGGGAGGGAATTTGATCACGATTTCCAACTAGAATCGCCTTTTGTTTTGCATAGTAACCTTCAACTGATACGTGGGCCTGATTTCTACTTATTTGGTAAAGAATAATTTTACAAATTGTATATTGTATCTACTGTTAGCAATCATTTTTTTTTCTCTTTGTTATATTTTTACAATGATTCATTGGGAATTAGGGAGATTTATTATTAAATCGAATAGAATATAAAAAAAATAGATTGAAATCTTTTCTTAAATGTAAGAATAGCATAAGATGATTTCATACTCGTCAAAATGATGATCTTATCTACAACCATAGGAAAATGAAATACTAATAAATTAATTTTAAATTACCCCAACATTCTCATAAATTTTATGCCAATATGAAAAACTCATGCAATACAATACAAACAATTTACAATATAGTAGAAATACATATATCACTTGGAAAAGGGGATCATTGTATTAATCACCAGGATGATGCCTTCATTTACAAAATATTATGAAATAGGGCTTTTAACAGACAAATTCAGTCTTACAATCTTCTCCCCTCTCCCCTTCTCTTATTTTTTCTCTATGGAAGAAATTTCTATCTATATATTTATAGTACAATTACAAAAGGGATTTTGGCGAATAACACCTTAGGCACCATGGGGACATTAATATTTCTTTAGTGAAGCATGATGTTAGTGCATTTTCCTGGTTGTGTGGGTGTCCAAGAATTCAAAAATCCCAGGGTATTCCATATTCGTATTTTTTGTCTTTCCTTCAACTCTTAATCTTCTAGCCTTTGTATGTCATTCTCCATCGCGATGGTATAGTAATAGAGTTTATTTTCTAGGGAAATATATTATTTTTGTCCACAAATTGATTCATAATGTTTAATGCTTATGTTTTATTTATTGAATCTAGAAATGAGACCATTTACGCAACTGGGAATTTGTTTTTGTTTTTTTATTTAATGAATTTTATTTTAATCAAATTTATGTGGAATTTATTATAAACATGTAGTAATTTTATAATTTATTCCGTGGAACAATGGTTCACACTTCTAATTGGAAATTTTTCCATACGATAATAAGCATGGCATCATAACATGAAAACTTCTAAAGTAAATATTTCTTCACGGGTAAATTTTTTGTCACAAAATTTAACATATTTTTACTCCATTATATTCATCGGGTCTTGAAGCTTCATGCTTGCAAATATCTTGAGAACTTGGCATTGATTCCACGCTATACGTGAAGAGAACTTCCAAAGGTCCATCAGTTGGATTTATCCTATGGCACTCTTAGTTAGAGATTGAAATTAGTCGAGATGCTTCCTTTACCAACCTTCTTGAAGAACTGTGCTTGAGCTCGAGGGAAGGAAATGAAGGGATGAGATGAAGGAGTGAAGCTAATTGATTGAAGAGAATTGACAGATGAGGGAGGAAATTTTTGTTTTCTCTTAGTGTGCACCAAGAGGTAGAGATATGTTTTGAATAATCTCTAATACAACCACACTTCAATAAAATAATGTACAAAAAACAAGTAAGACCCATGTTTGCAAAAAATATATGGCTTGGATTATACAACTGATGTCTCTAACTTTAGTTTTTACAAGTAGACATAAGGAAATAAATTCTACAAAATGAAATTACAACCAAGGGTGAAAATTGTAAAAGTATTATATTCATATTATATTCATGCATTGTATTCACTTTAAATTACAACCAATCCAAATAAAGTGTATCTTGAATCCAATCTGGCATTTATGTTGATGGAAGCATTTCTAATCTACTTTTGATATTGATAACTTGATGAATAAAAGTTTACTATTAAACACTAAAAATACATCTTATAACATTGTGAAAATTATACAAAGAAATGTGAATGATATAATAACATGAGACACCTATATAAGCCTACATCAAAGCATGATTTTCTTAGAGTTATATTACGATGAAAATTCCTCTGTGAAATTTTGATTTTTTTCTCAGACAAACACTAGTAAAAAAATAAAATTGCATAAATTTTTGTTATGAAACCAACTCCAAAAATATAAGAAAAGAGAGATCAACGCCTTAGAAATCAGCCACTTGGAGGGGGAAACCTCCAATGCATTACATAAATGAAGCATTCTTGGATGATAAAAATGACCAAAACCTCCTTCTATATATAAGAGTCCATGGGGCCACAATATAATCCTAGATGACCTAACAATAATAATGTAAGGGCACAATAATAACAATATTGGGGTTACAGGGGTACAACAATAACAATAAGAGGGCTACACTAATAACAATACGGGACTAAAGTAGTAATATAGGGACCTAACATGCCCCTCTCCTTCAAAAAAATGTTGTCCTCAATGCTTGAGTAGCTCTGGGTGCTTTTGTATAAAATTCTCATCCTCCCATATAGAATCTTCAGTGGGTAATTTCTTCCACTTGATGAGATACTCTGAAATTGATCGATTTCGTAGCTGTCGAGTTCTTGTTTTCGTGATAACTTCAGGTTCCAATATGATTTTTCCTTCCTCATCAAGTTCTGGAAATATTGTTTGAACTGGAATATTTTCACCTATAACCTTATTTAAACATGAAACATAGAAAACTGGATGCACTAGTGAAGAAGCAGGAAGCTCCAATTTGTATGCCATAATACCAATCTTTTGCAACACCTTGTAAGGACCATAGTACTTTTGAGATAATTTATTATCCTTATTACCTTGCTTGATGGACATTTTTTTGTATGGTTGTAGGTGTAAAAATACCCATTCTCCTACATCAAAACTTCTCTTGCTGCGATGTTGATCTGCCTGTTGTTTCATTCGTTTTTGTGCCAAATTTAGGTTATCCTTTAAGAGATGGAGAACTTCTTATTGATGCTCGATGTGATCTTCCACTACTTGAACCTTATAATTTTCTCTTGAAGATGATGTGATGGACGGTGGATGATATCCATAAAGTGCCATAAATGGGGTCATTTTTGTTGCAGTATGGAAGGAAGTGTTATACCACCATTCAGTGAGAGGTAACCACTTGGCCCATTGTGTTTGTTTATTAGATACAAAACAACAAAGATATCCTTCCAAACATTTATTGACTATCTCAGTTCACCACCGGATTGAGGATGATAAGATGAACGATGAGCTAATTGAGTACCCAAACAAGAAAATAACTCCGTCCAAAAATTTCGAGTAAAAATGGGATCTCTGTTGCTCACAATAATCTTTGGGTTTCCATGTAGCTTTTTAATTGTGTCCATAAATGTAGTAGAAATTGTACTTGCTTTAAATGGATGAGATAATGACCAAAAGTGTGCATACTTGGTAACTCTATCAACTACCACCATGATGACACTCTTTCCTTTCGACTTAGGTAAACCTGTGATAAAATCCATTGAAATATCCTCCTAATGTTAACTTGGAATGGATAAAGGTTGTAGAAGACCTGGGGTCTTAATTGTCTCAACTTTATTTTGTTGGAAAACCAAACATTCCACCACAAAATTTTGAATATCAGATTTAAGGCCATCCCAAAAAAAATCTTTCTTCACCCTGTGGTAAGTTTTTAAAAATCTTGAGTGTCCTCCTAAAAGAGAAGTGTGCAATTCCAAAAGAATATTTTGTTTTAGTTGGGAATTCTTACAAAGATATAAGCGATATTTGTACCATAAGGAATCATTTTTCCAACTAAATGTATTAGATGTACTAGGATCTTGCTGCAAATTTTGAATGAGTGTCCACACTTCTTCGTCCTTCTTCCATTCATCCCTTGCTTCAGTTATGAAATATGGTTGGATAATAGAAATGGCACAAAGAAATGCTTCCAAATCTTCATTATTTCTTGAGAGTGCATCTGAAACAACATCAGATTCCCTTTTTTGTAGATTATTTCAAAGTCATAACCCAAAATATTTGTGACCCATTTTTGCTACTCTTCTGAAGTAATATTTGTTCCAAAAAGTGTTTAAGACTATCATGATCAGTTTTTACCTTGAAGTGTCTTCCCATTAGGCAAGGTCGCCATTTCCTTAGTGCATGTAGTATTGCTAACATTTCCTTCTCAAAAATAGATTTTTGTAAATACTTTCCTTTGACTAGACAACTTTCAAAATAAATGGGTCTCCCTTCTTGCATTAAAACAACACCAATTCCATTTACCAAGGCATCACATTCCACAATAAAGGTTTTTGTGAATTTTGGCGTAGCTAAGACCAGTGCTAGGCACATTGACTCTTTAAGATGTTCAAAGGCCTTAGTTTGTTAAGGAGTCCATGAAAATGCATATTTGTTTAATAATTTTGCTAGAGGTGCTGCTATTCTCCCATAATTCTTAACAAACTTGCGATAATACCTTGTTAACCCAAGAAATACTGGCAACTGATTTATGGTTATGGGGACTTTCCATTCCTTAATGGCTTTAATTATGTTAGGGTCTACCTTAACACCCTTGTGAGATTCAATATGAACTAGATATTCCACCTCTTGTACTCCAAAGAAAAATTTGGATGTTTTTTCATATAATTGTTTCTCCTGCAATAGTTTGAGCACCCTTTCAACATGTTGAACATGATCCTTCCAAGACCTGCTGTATATTAGTATATCATTAAAAAATACTAGCACAATTTTTATAAGGAAGGGTTTGAAAATGGAATTCATCAACCCTTGAAATGTAGAAGGTGCATTAGTAAGGCCAAAAGGCATGACCAAAAATTCATAATGATCCTCATGATTTCAAAATGTTGTTTTTAGAATATCTTCAGTCTTCATTCTAATTTGATGATATCTTGAACGAAGATCCAACTTGGTAAAATAAATTGCTCCATGTAATTCTTCCAATAATTCATCAATCACAAGAATGGGAAATTTATCTTTAATGGTGAGATTATTTAGCTCCCTATAATCTGGAAACAAGTGCCATGATCCATCCTTCTTGTGCATGAATACTACTGGAGCAGAGAAAGAACTTTGACTAGGTTGAATTATACCAGCCTCTAATATTTCTTCAATCATACATTCAATTTCACTCTTTTGGACATAAGGATATCTATAAGGCTTGATGTTTGAAGGAAAACTTCCTGGAATCAAATGAATAGCATGATCATGGTCACGAATAGGTGGGAGTCCTTTGGGAGTTTCAAACACCTTGGAATGATTTTCCAAGAATTTTTGGAGATCTGCAAAAATAGATGATTTTAATGTTGGAACTTCTAGTGAGCATAATTGTGTAATTACATGTCATTGTTCTTTCTTCAGAAGATTTGTCATGATATTAGAGCTTATTATCTTTCCCAGCTTCCCTATGATACCCCGTAATTTTACTTCCTTTCCTTTTGAAAAAAAATTCAAGAAAATTTCTTGAAAATTAAAAGCTACCATCCCCAAAAATTGTAACCATTGTACTCCTAGTACAACATCAACACCTCCCATTGGAATGGAAAGCATCAGACTATCCAATATATATTCCCCCATGGTTAGCTTGATATTATGGCATTTTCCAGAGAAATTTATAGTTCCTCCATTTGAAACCATCACTTGACATTCTAGTGCTGGGTACAGGAAACGATTTAATTCCTTGGCTACCTTACAATGAATAAAATTATGGGTACTACCCAAATCAATCAACAATATTACCTTTTTCTTCTTGATATCTCCTTCTATCTTAAGAGTTTCAGGAGTGATAATTCCTACCAATGCATTACACGATATGGTTAGACTCATTTCTTCCTCTTATAGGGTTTGTTCCTAGTCTATATCCTATTCTTTTGAAGATTCTTGTTCAATTTATTCTTCCTCTTCACAATCTATGTAAAATAATTTCTTCTCAGCACACCTATGACCTTTAGTGTATTTTCTATCACAACTATACCAAAGCCCTTTTTCTCTTTTTTCTTCCAATTATTGTGGTGTCAACCTTATAGGTTGTGGAAGTCTAGGAGTAGCAACACTTCCATCTTTATATATGTGAGTGGTAGGATTCATTGTCGCCATAATTTTACATTCAATTTTTCTTGCCAACCTAAATTCCTTTTCCAATGAATCAAGTTCCCAAATGCAGAATTCATGTTGGATGTTATCATTTAAATTCCCTATTAAGACATCAATCCTGTGTTCCTCTGGAATACTAGTTACCCTTATATTCAATTTTTTGAAGTCCTCAATGTGCTCCACCACTGAACCCTTTTGTTTGAGATTTATCAATTGGCTAAAGAAGGTGTTTATTTTTGTATCCTCATAATGTGATATCATTTCCCTCATAAAAATTAACCAAGTGACAATTTTTTTATGGGTGCAAAGCATTCGATACCATACAAATGTATTTTGTTCTAAATGTAAAGTTGCAATGCGTACCTTTTGTGTGTTTTCCACATTATTGAGATCAAAATATTGCTCCATCTGTAGTATCCATGTTACGGGATCCTTGCCATCAAACTTCCTCATATCCATCTTTGGAATATGGTGGTTCTTCCACCTAACATTAGATTTTATGAAATCACGAATAACATTTATTTTGTTCTCATCATGAGTTTCCTCTACTATATTTTCGCCATTAGGAAACATTTCTTATATCAACTTTTCCAAACCTTCGATGTCTACTTTTAGATCATTCTTCATGTTTTCCATTTTTTCGTCGATCTTAGCTTCCATGTCATCCATCTTAGCTTCCATGCCAACTTCCATGCCACCCATCTTAGCTTCCAAACCATTCATATTAGCTTCCATGACTTTCTTCAAACCATCCATCTTAGTTTCCATGCATTTCTTCAAAAATTCCATTTCATTTTTTGTTGTTCTTTGCGATAGGTGCACTTGCTCTTGTAATTTTAATATCTCATGTTGCATTTCTTCATCTTCATGAGTCATAGTAGAGCCTTTTGAAGGCTTAATGGGTGTTGAATTCATTTTAGGGGGAATTTTATAACCCAATGCCGATATATATTCTTCAATATGCCCTTGGAATAAATTCAAACTAATTTTTTCAAATGAGAATTATGTAATTCGAAGAAAATACACACATTTTTCTTACTTTTGAGGAGCTTGATATTGAAACTGAATTATCTATGTGATTTTAGTTATTCAATATCTAAAATTGGGCCCTCTAGTAGCCCTCTGAATCTTCTTTCAAATTCTAGAGGTCTAACCTGATCTGGATTCTTCAAGGAAAAGTTATGCCAAATCTCCCACAATGACTTAATTATGGACTTGTTCAGTAGAGGGACCTTATATGGCGTGCAACATATCATTTTTTCCTCCTTTGGCTCTGAAATTAATACAAAGGAAACTATAGTTTGTTTACTTGTGTTCACCTTTCACAGAATTCCAATCAAATTCTCAGAGAGAGAGTTATTATGATTTTCCCATGGTCACCTCTTTGAGATGAAATTTAGGAGCCTGAAAAATCCCTAACTTCCATAGACCCTATCTCTGCGAATATTGCAAATCAAGCTCTGAAATTTTTCCACGATGTTCCTCAGGATTTCGAATTTTCTCTGTAAAAATTTCAGCTTCTGAACCTTCTTAGAAACAATGTTATAGTGAAAATTCCACGATGACCTATTTGGAGCAGAGAAACCCTAGAATCCAAACCTCTAATACGAAATGTTATGAAACCAGCTCCAAAAATAGAATAAAAGAGAGACCAATGCCTTAGAAACCAACCACTTCGAGTGGGAAACCTCCAATAAACTACACAAATGAACAATTCTTGGATGATACAAATGACCAAAACCTCCTTCTATTTATAGGAGTCCATGGGGCCACAATATAATTCTAGCTGACCTAACAATAATAATGTAAGGCCACAATAATAACAATATTGGGGCTACAAGGGTACAACAATAACAATAAGGGGGCTACAATAATAAGAATAATATAGGGACCTAACAATTTTTTACTTATTTCTTCTATGTTATTCTTTCCTATGATATTGCCTTACAATTTTTCCTTTGCAACATGTGGTGCAATTGCTAGTATTAAATATTATCATATAACTTGCTAGCAAAACGTCTCCAACATATTGATCACTTAACTATTTTCAATGTAATAATATAATATAATTATTTATATTATAAAAATTGATTATTTATAAATTAAAATCTATTATTTTATTAAAATGTAATTAATATCGTCAAATTATAATTCATTTAAATTTATTTTAATTTATTACATATTAAAAACAATTAAAATTTAAAATTTCTATATAAATTTTAAAATATTTTAAGACGCAAAATCGTTAAGTATAATTTTTGTAGGAGTATTTTTTAAGTGTAATTTTTTGGAAATCTTTTTGGTTAATGAAACCATAAATATGACAAGTGAACTCTTCATAATCCAAAGACCATAGGGGTTTTTGAGAGTATTGAATCCATATATACAGTAAAAAAAACAAGTAAAACAACATAAATCAAAAGTTAGGCAGAAAAGGTTTTAGCTTGATTAAATCCACTAAAAACTCTAAAAAATGGAACTTAAAAAGTACTTCATTTTTATAATATTAAAAATATAAAATAATATTAGGAATATAAAATGTAAATATCCTAAATAAAAGAGTTTGAAAGTACTATTAAAGTTTATCTCACATTTTTAATAAATAAAAAAGGACAAGAAATGAGTTAGTGAATGTACCCTACCAGGGTTCAAAATATCATGAGGATATGGTGTCATGGATAATTCTCACTAAATATACCTAAAATGTGAGCCATTTGAACAAATTGTAGATCATAAATAATTGAGCCAAAGGCTCAATCTACAACCCAGTATGAGGGGATGTGTAAGTTTGATGGTCTGTTCATGCCTCTTTAAATTATAAATGAAATTTTCAAATTATGTTCTAAATAGAATATGTTGTAAAGTAATTAAAAGTAAAAAAAATTAGTGAATAATATGTTTAAATCTTATACTTTTCAAAAATATTTCAACAAGATGTTTAATTTTTTTAATTTGGTCCTATATATATACTCTATTTAGCATTCAAAAATACAATTTAAAAAATGAAAAATAACACATTGTATTTTGCACTCTAAAAAAATTTTCACTTAAAGAAATTTGATCCTTCTTGGCTCATGTTAGATTCGTACTTAAGATGGATCTATGTTGGTTTTACTGATTTTCAGTCCAAATAATTTCTTTCCCATTATAATATTTTTTTTTACAAATTCAGTTATTGTGAAATCTATTCCAGAAAGAAAAGGAGAAAGCTCCCATTATAGGGAGGGTTTAAAGAGGAGCAGGCTTAAGGAGATAAGAGTGGGAGTGCAATCCTGGTTACCTAAAGCCTTGTTTCCAAAATTTCTCAAATTTCCTACTACATTTTTGGCATACTTCCTTACAAATTGAAAAAGAAAAGAAACACATTTATATAACATAATGGAAAAGGATCAAAATATGTCGAGTGAAGATCCTTATTTGTATTATGAGATCTACTAGTTATTGATTAGAGAATTTTTCCCTATGTTGTGCCCATGTTGTGTTGTTGTTGTGCCCTTGTTCATTTCTTGTATTGTCTCTCTTACTTTGTCCATCATGTATTTCTTAGTGCTGCTCAATATGCATCTCTCATTTTGGGAGGTTCTTTCTATTGAGTTTATATCAATTTTTTGTTGCTGAGGACACTTCTGGTTAATCTGTTGATGGTGAGAGTTAGAGTGATGATCCCTCTGTGTGTTGTAGACAAAGAGATTTGGTTGTAGTGTGAAGTCTTGAAGAGGAATTTCTGAATTTATACAAAGTGCTTTCATCTGAGATTTGAAGAGGAACTAATGAGACACAGAGAGCGTTGCGGGCCAAAATAGATAGTGCAGAAGAGAGATGACTGGAAATGCATAGAGAGGAGGAGATTTGAGAAGGGGGGAACTTCTAGGAAGCAAAGCACATGGGGGAAGAAATGATTGAGGGGTGTTGTAGCCTAATTTGACTCAACTAAAAGACAAGACATGTTCTAAGAATTTCAAGGATATTGGGGAATAGTTGTTAAAATTTCAAGAAGAGCTGTAATATGCTCGAAAGGATAACCACAAGCTTAATGAGGATTTAGAATCACATGTACATGGGAACCAAAATCAGGGAAGTAGCAGCACTACAAGTGTAACCTAAGCTAGAAAAGTAGCAAAGAAGAAAATCATGCAACAAGGGTCAAGTCGGGCTTATTCACGTGCAAAACTGTTCAAGATTCATGCCGATTGATGCGTTCAGAACATTGCACACTGGTCAGAGTCGATTCGGGCTTGTTCGAAAGCTCAAGAGAGACTAGCGCTACATAATACTGAATAAGATCATGAGGGTTACACTGTGGAGAAAAACAAATTAGTAATCAAGATTGTTTATTCATTAAAGGAACATATGCGAGCCTGTTGAATGAAACTGTGTTCATTGTCGAAGAAATCATATAGATTTCTTGAAGGAAAAGAAATGACATATTCTCCTTAAAAACTTAAGAGTTTTGGAAGACAGGTAAAAGGGGAGAATCGACGGTCAGGATCAAAGCACATAATTGAAGTGGAGAGAGGGATGGTAGAGATCATATCACATAAATGCAAGTCAGATGGATCGGAATTTGTGAAGAGAATCCATGTGTCGGTCATAGGTTCAATTGCATATTTCACTCGGTAAAGGATACAAGTTTAAAACATGGTTAAACTTTCAAATATGCGATGCAAAGAGCGACAAGTTTAAGATCTAGTGATGCAATGACCATCGCACATCGCATGCGATAAGATATTGCAAAGATCGGAGGAATTGAAAATTGGCAAATTTGTGAAGTACTGATGAGGTAAAGGTTATAAAATTCGATATGTAACGAGGCCTAAAGCTGAAATATTATGAGGCAATGTGATCGCATATCACATGTCGCAAGCTCAGGGGGAAAAGCACTAAGAAATATGTTTTTTAAGCCGAAAGCCGAAATTCAATGGAAAGGTGGACACGATACCATTCAAATTTCAAGTTGAACTTATTTAAAGTCTAATATTATGTGCAGTTGCATTGGTTTTATGATGAAACATGAACGTGGGCAGTGGACTTAGGTATGTGACCCGACGCAGAGCAAAGGGAAAGAAAATACAAAACGCAGGAAACACGAGAAGAAGAGGTAGAGTCGGTCAGACGAGGACATGATAACCTTGGTTGAAATGTAGAGGCATAGGTAGAGTCAGGCAAAGAGAGCACATAGTGGTAATGTTGGAAATGAAACAGTTGGGTCAAGTTGGGAAAGGATATGTTATTGCAGAACTGTTCGAATACCGCACCGGAGGCAGAAAAGATATGACATCGATCAGAAAAGATAAATGTTGAAATATGGAAGAAGTGCAGAGCATGGATGACTGATTCACCAGGTGACACATCAACACCTCAGAAGGACACATCAGTAAATCTAGAAAACTCAGTGACAACCAATCAAATCCAGATCCAACAAATAGATTGATACTTCTAATTTTATTTTTATTTCTTGTTAAAAGATCGATAGTGTAATGAAGTCTTTAATTGCAATGTAATAGGTAGTTTACACAGTTTTAGGAAGTTTGAGTAGTTACAAGAAGTTCCAACAGTTACAAACTATTTTTATATGCTTTTAAGCAAATGAGTAAGAATTAAGGGGGTTTCGAGTTTTGGACCTCTGGAAGACTATAAATTTTGTACTTATTTTTCTGAGAATTAATGAAAGAAATATCAATTTTCCTGAAAAAATTGATGGTGATTCATGTTTCGAGTGTCATATCATTTTCTTTCTTCTTTGAATGAAGTTAAGTAAAGTAGTTGTCGGTCCCTTAATATGCACTCCTTCACTCCAACTGTTCTTTCTATATAAATTTCTTCTGAAGTTTAAAGTGATAGATTCTATTTTATAGAATATGATTTTAAGTTTATTCCACAGTTCTTCTTTTTCATATAGATATCAACAATAAATGGCATTGTGAGATATTTCATTATATCAGATTTTAAGGGTATTAAAGAATTATTTTCCAAAGGGATTGAACAAACACCACTTGATATAATAATTTTTGTGACATATATTTCTAAAATTTCTTAAGCACTGATTCATTTCCATAGTCAAGGGATTTTCTCTTGATATACAACATTTTTTGGCACCATTGCCGGGGACGTAAAATAAAAGTTCATTTTCCCTGGGTTTTTCACATTATTTCCTCTAGTTTTTCATTGAGGAGGAAATATTTGACTGTGTTTTTTATTTCCATCATTCTAGCTTTCAAAAGGCCTCATGCAAGGTCAGACACCTCACATCATAAAGTTCTTGTTTTGTCCGACCCTGAAAATTTGGTTTCTAAAAAAATTCAAAAGCCTAAAACACCTTCAACATCTAATCCTACACTGTCTACTCCTAGCAATAGTTCTCATAACCCATTGTTTGAAGATATATCGAAAGTACTTCCTTTTTTGGATCAAGTCTCACCTTTCACTCCCATTCATTTTCAAGAACCTGAGTTTAAAGAACACTCCTTTGAATCTATTTCCTTTACTGTTACAAAAAGTCAACAAATTCCAGTAGCCATTTCTTCTACCATTGTTCATCAACCTAGACCCATATCCACTTTATCACCATCATCCCCATTCATTTCACAGTTGGTACATCAATTTCATCAACCCAAGGAGCAGTTAATAAAGGTGCAAATATGGCAGCACCAAATTTCCTAATGAATAGATATCCACCTCTTAATCTTTGACAACCAATGAATGCAACGGCTCGAGAATATCTTAAATTACTCTGCAGAACAACATTTTCCTTTGTTTTGTAGTTTTTCTGAAAATCTAAATGTAGAGCATCTTGATGTTGTAATGAGACTTTTTGTTCAGTTTATAGATGGAGAGGCTACACAATGGTTTAAACACTTACCAAATGATTCAATTAATAATTGGGAAGAGTTAGAAAAACAATTCACTCATATATGGGGAGTGAAGAGAGACCATGGTTATTCATTAACCAAATTCAATGCAATCAAAAGAAAACCAAATGAGAATATTTTTGAGTTTGTTAAAAGATTAAACAAATTGTACAATATTTTACTTGTAGAGATGAAGCCCCCTCCTTTTGGAGAAAAGGTATTTTTTTGGGGGGCTTCTGAACCTGATTTTATTTTTACACTTAGAGAGAGGATATTCCCTACTCTTGAGAAAATACAAACAGATGCCTTAGAAATTGAGGCTAATATGACTGCAGTAGGAAAGATAAAAGAAAAACAGTCAGTCTAAGAGAAGGGGAGAGCAAAAGAAGAATCACCACAAGATCAGAGGATTGAAGATATGAAAAAGGTGATAAAAAAAATTTCAAATAAGTTGGTGAAGATAGAGTTGGAAAGTAAGAACTCCTAGAGACTAGTACAACAAAACAGAGGAGGATTTAATCTTCAGTTCAGAAAACAACCCCTGAAAATTTTGCAGAGGGAAAGAAAAGACAAAGATCAAGTCCAAGCACCATTTTATATAGAGGCAGCACCTCGAGAGTCAGCAGAAGATGACCAAAAAGAAGATGAAGATCAAATATGTGTTGTGTATATAAGAGTTGATGATGATGAAGAATATGCAAAGGCTGAAATATCTTTTGATGAAGATGAGATGAATGAATACTGTAAACAATTCACCGACTTTATGCAAGCTGAGTTGCATAAAAAGTATAACTTGAGATCAAGAAAGATATCTAGGACGCAGGATAGCAAGGGTGAACAACAAGATTCTGCCCCTTCTCTAATGGCGACTCAACCACTGAAGGACCCTGTAAACTTATTCAGTTAGCCACAAACTCATTCAGTGGGATGGTGTAATTTAGGTCTGATTCTATTGGAGAGGCCAGACCCTTCCAACATTTTTTGGTTAAGTTACATTCCATGAACATGTGTTGAATGTTTTCCTCCTCCTGTAGACATAATGGGAATTGAGAGGGCCCATAAATTCCTCTTTTATTCAAGTTCTCTGCACTGAGAAATTTTCTATTTAGAATATTCCAAATGAATATTTTAATTATAGTAAGCTTTCAACTTTCCAAGCAAGTTTCCAGAGGTGCCAATATTTCTTCCCTTGTTGTTCTTGAAGCATTGCATATCCTAATTTTATGATATAATCCCCTCCTGTAGGAGTCCAAATGTGTGCATCCTATTTCCTTTGCTTCAATGGGGTTGTACCTTTTAGCAGGGAAGTCAGAACATCCCAATTTTTTTTTTCATGTTGTAGATTATGAGTTTTTCATTGTTTCTAGATTCCATCAAAGTCCCACTGCGACATTTTTCCCAATTTAGAGAGACCCTCCGAATTCATCGAGTTCCTCAGAATTACAATTTCCTTGTTGCTACATAATGACTCACTTCCCATTATGTTTTCCATGCACAAATTAATGTTTTTTCCATTGCCCGAAATTCTTGAACTATTGTTTTTTATCAGCAGTAGCACCTTGAGAATGAGCTTCCATATTTAAGTACAAGGTCTGAGAGGTGCAATCATGTCAAAGATGGAGATCCTTGGAGTGCTTAAGTATTTTGACTCTAAAGCATGCTTCCACCAACTTATTTCCCTAGTAATGAATCTCCAAGAAATCTTGGATGCAGTTTCCATATTCAGTAAATCAAGTATTCTAACAGAGATACCTCCATTCTCATATTGCGTCGTTACTTGACTCCATTTCATTAAACCAAATTTATTGGTTTCTATTTTTCCTCCTTGCCATAGAAATCCTCTGATTATAATTTACTTTTTCTTACCTATGCTTTCAGGGGCTGAGATCATGGAAAAGAGATAAAGGGGAAGGAAACATAGAATATATTTTATAAGGATGACTTTGCCCGCTTGATTCTACCAAATCATTCCCCGAGAATGGATCTTGTTTTTCATCTTCTCAGTGTATTTGTTCTAGATCTTGGTTTTCATATTTCTTAGTAATTGGCAGCCCAAGATATTGGAAATTATTCCAGTTGGAATGGAAAGGAATTTCTAAGATTTGAGACATTATTAGTAGTGTTCGATGAGGAGTGTTCCAGAAAAAGATGTAAATTTTGTCACTGTTCACTAGTTCTCTAGAGACATCCATAAAATTATCAAGGATTGTTTTTTCTCTCCTTGCAATTACACAAGATGCTCCTCCCATGAGAAGGGTGTCATCCGCAAATGGTGAGTAATTTATAGTTTTAACCCCTTTTCTTATTGAGAGACCAGTCAAGGTGTGATTTATTCTACAGTGCTCCAAATTTCTACTCAAAGAGTCAGACATCAAGATATAAAGAAAAGGGTGTAAGGGGCAACCCTACCTTAGTCCCCTAGAGCTCTGGAAAAAATACAAGGTCTTCCATTGACTAGAGGAGCGATCCAAGGCCCATTGGTGGACGCTTTTATGATGTCAATGAACTCAACTGAAAAGCCAATTTTTTGTAAAAATGCTGAAAGGAAATACAAGTTAACTCTATCAAAAGAATTTGCCATGTCCATTTTCAAAATGAATCCCTACTCTTTTTGTGCAATGATGGAATGTAAAGCCTCATTTACTAGAATGATGTTGTCTACTATTTTTCTTCAAGGGACGAAGCCACCTTGGTTTTCTCTGATTAGAGAATGTAGTAGGTGCTTAATGTGATTTGCCAAAAAAAATTATATTATTTTGTAAGAGGCATTACGAAGGGATATTGGTCGAAATTTTCCTAGAGAGGAAGGGTGGGCATCTTTTTGAATAAGGGATAGGTAGGTAGAGTTTATGAATCCTCAAAATGGATGTCATTAACTCTGTATCCGTGACCCTTTTAGTTATCTCATTATTATTTTCCTCATTTATTATATGTGGGACATGTTTTAAGAAATATTTTGTATCTGACTACCCATTTTCTATTGTTAGTAGAAATTTGAAGTGATTGTACACCTCTTTCTTTATATCTTCATGTCCTTTAATCTCAGCAGCTCCCTCTCTTATAATTTTTTCAATGTTGTTTCTAATCATTCTGGTCTTTGTTGAATTATGGAAGAAATTTTTGTTCTTGTTCCCTTATTGGATCCACAATTTTCTGGACTTTAACCTCCACGCCTCTTCTCCCTTCATATTGTTTTTGTATATCTTCCAATGCCACTATTCTTTCTTTATCTGATTTTCTTTTATGTCCTCCATATTTTCAAGTTTCTCCTAAGTTTTTACAATTTCTTTTTGCAACTCCTCCTTTTCATTGTGTGGTTCCTTCTAAATTTTTTTTCCCACTACTTAAGGTTTGTTTTGACACTCTTCATTTTATATTCACATATGAAGACGGGAGAGAAATGTATTTTTTGCTTCCAAGATTTTATGATTAACTTATTTTCCTCTTCATTGTTGTTCCATAGTTGGTTGTACCTAGATGGGAGAGGCCCAAAATTTCCAGTGGAGCCCAAAACAAGAGTCACTGGTCTATGGTTAGAGGTTTTTTAGGGAATCACCTTAGAGACTACGAGACTGTAGTTAGATACAATGATTTCCTTAATTAAAATTTTGTCGAGTCATTCCTTTATGTTATCCTTGTCTACCATCTTATTATCCCAAGTGTACATTCCATTCTTGGGAGGAATATCCAATAAATTTCACCTCTTGATGAGCTCTTCAAGAGTGTCATGAGAGGTATCTAGATGGAAGTACCCACCACTTTTTTCAACAACGTTTAGAACTAAATTTAGATCTTATCCAAGAATGAGATTTTATTCTTTTCAAGAATCATATTTTGTTTCAGTGATTTCCAACATGTTTTGTTATCTTTATAATGATTCTGGGTGTAGAAATTCTAAAGGTTGATTTGTATTTCCGTAGTTTTAGTTTTTAACTTTGTCTTTATCCAGTGTGCCTCCATTCTCTGATTCTTTGATTCCCATTTTCCTTTGTGCCAAATTGTATTGATTCCTCCTGATGCCCCAATGGCAGAAAATGTTTTTCCTTCATAGTTTCTCATTTTTTGTATGATGTTTCCCATTTCTTGACTACTGATATTGGTCTCCTGGATCATTAGGATATCTGGTTTTTCCCTTGATATAATATCCCTTATTATGTTTATTTTGGAGGGTTGTCCTAATCCTATGCAATTCCAAGGGAAAATTATAATTATTTATTTTGGTTTGATGCCAAGGGACCTTTCCCTCGATGATTCAGTTGGCCTTTCTCTTTTCTTTTAAATCATTTTTCAAGGTGACTTTCCATGGGTTATTGGGTTCCTAGAGTAAGCTCCTTTGTTTTTTCCTTGTCCCTTAGTTCCTTATTTGATTTCATTCCAACTTTTTTAGAAGTATCAGTAGATGCCAAGGATTCTTTGACTGATTTCGGCTGAGGATCCTTTCCAAGGATGGGAGGCGAGGACTAGGAGGGAAGAGAGGGGCAGTAAAAAAAGGACCTAAGAATGCAAATCCAAGTGAGGAGGGTGGCGAGAAGGATAAGAGAAGCCACCGGGGGGCGCTGGAGAGGATAAGATGGGAGCATGGGGGATGGAGAAGGTTCAAAGGGGATGTCGAGGGCATCAAAGGGATTCAAGCCACAAAGAGGAGAGAAATAGGTGGGAAGGATGAGGAGCGGAAGGGATTCTTTGAGGGAGAGGAATAAGGGGTTTTAGTTGATGTAGGAATAGGGACACGCGATGTTTTATTTTTTGTATTTTTTTACCTTTCTCTCATTTTTGATCTTGTGCTTCTTCGATTTTATTTTATTGACATTGTTTATTACTACATCTATCTTTGAAATGCCCGTATTCATGACACACCTTGAACTTGAAGGGTATTTTCTCATAATCTAGTAGTTGTATGTGTGTCAAGTTGTATACTTTGAGCTTGATAGCTTCCGGTAGCCCTTCTCCTAAGTCGACTTGGATGAAAACCCTTGCACAGGCCTTGATGTTGTCTTTTAGCCCATTCCGTTTGATATATTTTCCAACAACGGTTCCAATATTTTTGATATATTCATCTCCCCAATAATTCAGGGGAGATGTGGTAATCGAACCCACAACCGGACAACATTAGGGACATCTAGTTCATAGTCGAAGTTTGGAGTCCATATATTTAGATAGATTCCTCCTGTATCCATAAGTACAGGCTGCTTCTGAAGATAAGGTCTTTGTCTTCCTTGGTTTTAAAGTGAAAGGTGAAGTATCGCCTTCCACATAATCTGATGGATATTTTCCCTCGTGTCACTTGAGACCAATTTCTCTCTACCCACTTCTGAACAATTTTTGGAGAGTGTCAAAGTCCTTTGAACTATCCAACTAATCTTTTTTCTGATAATGAGAGGAAAGATATATGTGGGAGAGTTGGAGGTAGAGTGATCTCATGTCTTCCTTCAATCTTCCTCACAAATTTTGATATTGTAGGATGTGTTCGTGGAGGTCCCATTGAGGAGACTAGTGAGGAAAATGTGATTTGCGATGCACTATGAGGAGGATGCAAATCAAGTTTTGGAGGATATGAGAGTGGTTTCTCACCCGGATCAGGCTCCGGGGGGGGGCATGTCAGTAGAGGGGCAATGCACAGGATTTGTTCAACAACCTAGGTAAGGCAGCGCGCGCGCAAGAGTCCATGATTTTGATTTTCCCATTATAATAGTATTCTTAGATTTAATAAGGTGTTTCGGGATGTTTTTTTACTTGTACTCTCTCATTATTTGCAAGATAATTGTCATGGTTATTTTAGAGAGTTAAATGTTTTCCTATATACAGTATTGTAGGTTCTAGTTTGAAAATTAAAATACTATAAGTTTTGGTTTGAAAATTCATAAATATAAAATATAAGAAACTATTTAATAAAAAAAATATGTAATTTACTATAAAAAAATAATAATTTTTTTAACAATCATGTAAAAAAAGAAACTAATTTTTAACCAAATTAACAAATTTCAGAAAATGTACCCCCGAAAAAAATACGGTTCATGGTAAAACGAAGACTATCATGAAGATCTCTATTGTAGAGTAAACCTAGACTATCACCAATTTCTCATATCATCACGTTCGTAGTAAAAATATAAAAATATGTCTGCTAAACATTGACAGAACACAAATCGTAAACACTCAATAATACTCAATGGATCCTAATTATTATGTAATATAAAATTCATTACAAAGGAAATATGCGAAACAAGAATCATTATTAATAGTAAATAAATATCATATTTCATATCATTTAACATTTAGATTGAAACTACTAATTGCATAATACAAAATTAAGTAGGCTTGTAATCAACATTGGATTCTTTAAGGTAGTAGCGACTGTCCCGGTTTGGATGCTCTGTTCGGTAGTGCAACTCAAACGGTGGTTAGGATTAGACGATGATTCCTTCTACTTTTTCAGCTCTGTAGACCATTTTTCCTTACTTCGGTCTATTCCAGGGTATTCTTGGCATCATTCAGTAGCGGCGACACACTCAGAAAAATAATGAGAAAAACTTAAAATATTAAAAAAGTTCCCTAGCTAATCTAATCTAATAGAGTTGTGAGTTTATTAGGAGTTAGAGTGAAGGGCACCCGTACATTTAAACGTCCATGATTTGTGAGTCTTTTAAAAGGAGGAGCTATGCTGATTGAAGGGTACCTGTACATTTAAATGACCATGTCCGGACCGAGACGGCTGGGCCTTCTCAAATATTTGAGCACGGGCTTCTGCAGCTGTGTGAGTGAGATTTTTTGGGTAGTTCGCATCTACTGAAAATGACAACGAAGGCAGTGAGTACATTTACTCACAAAGTTATAGTGACATTAAAGGATGAAGTACAAAACCTACGTACATCCAAGAGGTCAGGTGGTAACCCAGTTGGTTGAATTTTTTTCTTAGTCATTGGCCTTTTTTAATGAGGTTTTTCATGAGGTGGGGTTCAATTATAGTTGCTTATTCATTGGCCCTCTAAATTTATGAGGTGGGCTCTATCTATACAAAACATTAAAGGACAAAGTTACAATAACATTAAAGGATGAAGTACAAAAAGTACATCCAAGAGTTGAGGCCTTAGCCCAGTTGGTTGAAGTCTTTACAAAGTTACAATAACATTAAAGGATGAATTACAAATCTTAAATCCTAGAGTTGAGGCTATATCCTAGTTGGTTGAAGTCCTTGTTTAGTCATTAGCCCTATGTCATGAGGCGGGGTTCAATTCTATTTTCTTAATCATTGGACCTCTTTCATGAGGTGGGGTTCAATTCTAGTTCGGTCCATAAGTCCAAAGCATTAAAGGAAAAAGTTACAATAACATTAAAGGATGAAGTACAAAAAGTACATCCCAGATTTGGGGTGGTAGCCTAGTTGGTTGAAGTCCCTACTTAGTCATTGGCCCTGTGTCATGAGGTGGGGTTAAATTCTAGTTGCCTAATCATTGGCCCTATGTCATGGGGTGGGGTTCAATTCTAGTTGGGTCCATGAGTGCAAAACATTAAAGGAGAAAGTTACTATAACATTAAAGGATGAAGTACAAAATGTACATCTGAGAGTTGAGGTGGTAGTCGAGTTGGTTGAAGTCCCTGCTTAGTCATTGGCCCTCTATGATGAGGTGGGGTTCAATTATAGTTTCTTAATCATTGGCCCTGTGTCAGTTCAGTTCTAGTTGGGTACATGAGTACAAAGCATTAAAGGAAAAAATTACAATAGCATTAAAGGATGAAGTACAAAACATGCATCCAAAATTTGAGGCGGTAGGCTAGTTGGTTGAATTCCATGATTAGTCATAAGTCATGTGTTCAATTCTAGTTGCTTAATCATTGGCCCTATGTCATGAGGTGGGGTTCAATTCTAGTTGGGTCCATGAGTACAAAAAATTAAGGGACAAAGTTACAATAACATTAAAATATGAAGTACAAAATGTACATCCCAGAGTTGAGGCGGTAGCACAGTTTCTTGAAGTCCCTCCTTATCCAGTTGATTGAAGTCCCTACTTAGTCATTAGCCCTCTATCATGAGGTGGGGTTCAATTCTAGTTGCTTAATCATTGACCCTTTGTCATAAGGTGAGGCTCAATTCTAGTTGGGTCCATCAGTACAAAACATTAAAGGACAAAGTTACAATAACATTTGATCGAGGTGGATCGAACAAGTCCAAGCACAAGTGGCTTAAGTACAAAGGCTCAAAAATCAAAGTGTCAGAAATGTGGCAAACTTAGTGTCCAGTTAAAGATCTCGTCTTTCTAATTCCAATGGCGCAGATGACACTCAATTCTGAGTTTGTATGAAGGAGTTAGGAGCAGTCAAAATTTGAGGGTTAACTTGGTTATGTGGCAACTTAAGTAGGCGACAAATTTGCAAAAAACCGGGCACAGGATTCCGACCAACTCTAGCCGAATTCTAGGAAAAAATGTGAGACAATTAAATTGACTCCTTCGGTCAATTTTCGGAATTTTCAAAGAAATTAGTATGTTTAAAACAAATAAAAAAAATATTAAAAAAAGGGTAGGGAGGGCCATGAACCCCGCCCTACCCAACGGATATAACAAATCAAATTATAATAAGGTGGTCGGCGGCCATGACCTCGTCGCCCCCACATTCCATGGCCCACACATTATAGCAGCACTGTATTAAATGGGTGGCGGGGGTTGTTAACCCCACCACCAACCCACCATTACTCCTCCATGCATACGGTACCACTGGCGAAAGTGGCGGGCTGGGCCACCTAATGCGGGCTCGACCCCCCCAACATGTCACTTGAATCAAACATAATATGGCAAGGGTTTTTAAAAGGTAAATCCATGGTTTTATAAAACTAAACTCAACTTAATAGGGAGGGGGCAGGGTTTGACCACCCGACCGCCTCCCTCCAATTCAGATCTCAAACTAATTTGCCAACGACGGACTTAGTAAAGTCCACCTAGCTCTTTCATATATAAACCAGTCATTTCATATGTGTGCCCAAGCAGGCCAGGAGCGGGCATGAAGTATGAGACAGTGTGGAACCATGAGCCATTTGCAGGATGGGGGCAGAACCATGATCTGAGCCATTTCGAGAGGGGTCAGATTTTCACTTTCCCAGATTTAGGAAAATCTTATATGGATTTTGCACCTCTCTGCACCACGAATCCAACAGTGTTATCCACTTGTTCATCCGAGATCTCCAATTTTCGGTCACTTTCAGCTATGGAGGTATAAGGGTGTAATTTTTCATTTATACTTGTACTTCATTTTTATTGCCACTTAGTGAAAGAGGGTCTCCTCAATGATTGAGCATGGCCTAGAGACGTAGTCCCTCCTGGACGAACTCCAATATCAATTTTGTGTCTTCTTGCATGATTTTATGTGCTTATCTCTTCTTATGTTTATGCCTTTAAAGTTTCATGGTTAAGCTGCAATTTTACATGTCAATTCTTTAATACATCTCAAGCAAAATATTCTTGGATGAAGTGGTATCAGAGTAGGTGTTTGTAGATGTGAATGGAATATTTGTATGCTAACTAGAAAAAGGCTACAAAGAGGTGAAGGGACACTAAATTCTTTTGATCTCGAAGCGGGATGTGCACATCGAAGAAGAAACATAGATGACAATGTTCGAAATGAGGAGCTAAACTTCCGCAAGAGCTTCTACACCATGGCAGACTGGGTCGAGAAGTTGTTCTATATATTTGAGAGACTAGAGAAAGCAGGGGAGAATGCTTCAGAAGGACAAGGTTCAGGGCTTGGATATAATGGAGGAGATCCACCTCCTTCTCCTCCAGCAAGTGAAAGTTCTTCCTCCGCTTCTCACCATCATCATAGGAATGCAGGAAATACATCTAGTAAATCTTTCTTTAAGTTAGATGTTAAATTTGATATACCCATGTATAATGGTGAAGGTAATGGAGAGAAACTTAACAACTGGGTTAGGTAGCTTGAACTCTACTGCAGGATTCAATAGATTGTGGAGGATGAGGCAAAGATCCAATTGGCTTCTCTTCGACTGAATGGCACAACTCTCATCTGGTGGGAGAGAAAACTTCAAGGCAGCAGTAATTTGGGTAACCTTCTTTCATCATTGTCAAATTTTATTGATGCACTTAAAGATCAATTCCATCCCTTGGGTTATAAGCAAAAAACCTTAATGGAGTGTCAATACCTAAGGCAAGGTAAGGGACTAAACGTGCAGAGCTTTACAGAGGAAATTGGAAAACAAGAACTAAGTTTGGGCATTTCATTAGATTCACCTGAAGTGGTAACTAAGTACATTGGGTGATTACATAGTTACATTAGACATTCATTGTTAATGTTTGAACCTACTACTATTGACTCGGCCAGTGTAAAGTTCATTCATCTTGAAAATAGGGGAAAAAATGATAAATATGATCATTCAAAGAAACCACCTTTCAAACCTTCAAATGGAAAATTCAAAGGGAAAGGAAAATAAGACAACATCAACAAAGAAAGGTGAAGGATAAAAGCCTTATTGCACTCACTACAAAAAGGAAGGTCATGGCAATAATCATCATTGGAAGTTGTACCCAAAAAGAAGCCAAATAGATATGGTGGAAAGGGTAAGCAAAAGACGGTAGCAACTGCACAGCAAGACCTTGGATCTGAATCTAGCAATGAGGCATTGATCACAACAACAAGCACAAAATGTACTCTTTCTCTTCATGTTAATTCTGAATCACATGAAAGCACCAGTTCAATGGATGAGCCTCTTCCTAATGAATGAAAGAGAATTGATTTGTTTCATATTAGATTTGTCATAAATCATACAAAAGTAGAAACTCTATTTGATTCAGGCTCTCAAGATAATTTAAACTAAAATTCCTTGGTTAAAAAATTAGGCTTAGAAGTGAAGCCTCATCCGAAACCTTATCTTCTTGGATGGATACCTGAAAAAGTAAAACTAAATGTAACCAAGCAATGTAAATTAAATTTGTAATTGCTTCTAAAGTTGTGGATGAAGTATAACTCGATGTCATACGATTGGATATCTATGGTATTGTGTTAGGGAGTCCCTATATTTACGACAGGAAAGAAATTTCCTTTCGACATGAAAATATATACCAAAAAACTTAAGAAGGCGTAGAGTATCTTATAAGAGATCATCAAACCAAGGTCAGTGCCAGTATTGTAAGTGCAAGATAGATGAAGAGATCGGTGAATTCTAGCAAGGGGTGTTTTCTCATGGTTTTCAGTGCAAAAGATACAAAAACATCTGATGCTTTCTGAGGATGTGATCCAGCTGATAAATGGGAATTATGTGAAATTATTTCTAACTATGATGAGTTGTTTCAGGAATCCATAGGATTTCCTCGAAAATGAGAAATCCAACATGAGATCCATTTGCAGCATGATGCTCCATTTCCAAAAAATTGTATGTACAGGATGTCATCTATCGAGATGGAGGAGATCAAAAAGCAGGTATAGGAATTGTTGAACCAAGGGGTCATCTGACCAAGTACTTTACCTTGCAGCTCGTAGATCCTATTAGTGCCCAAGAAATATGGCACATGGAAGATGTGCATGGATTATCGGGCTATAAACAAAATCACAGTGAAAAATCGACACCCTCTCCCTCACATTGATGACTTGTTAGATCAATTAAGGAACTCTATCTATTTTACCAAATTGGATTTTCATAGTGGTTATCACTAGGTCAGAATTGCGAAGTAGGACATGTGGAAAACTGCCTTCAATTCCAAACAAGGATTGCTCGAATGGATGGTGATTCCATTTGCACTGTGCAACACTCTAGCCACATTCATGAGGGTCATGAATGATCTTTTTAGGCCTTTAATTGATGAATTTTTCCTTGTGTATTTAGATGATATTCTTGTCTTTCCTAGAACTTGGGATGAACATGTATGCCATGTAAAGAAAGTGCTTGATGTATTGAAGAGGGAAGAATTGAATGTAAAATTTTCAAAGTGTAAGTTCGGGAAAACCTCTTTGGTTTACCTAGGTCATATTTTCGGTAATGGTCAATTAAAAATAGACCCCTCCAGATTTGAGGTGATTGTAAAATGGCCTAAGCATACCAATATAACAGAGGTCCATAGTTTTCTAGGTGCAGTACAGTACTAGAGGAGATTCTTTGCCAACTTATCCATTATTGAATCACCCTTACACGCACTGAAAAGTATAAAACAAGCCTTTCAGTGGGGATGAAAGAAGCAAAAGTCCTTCGAAGCACTGAAAGAGAAAATCAGCACCACACCAGTACTACCTTTACCCGATCTCCAACAACCTTTAGAGATCGAAACTGATGTCAGTGGGTACGCCATGGGAGTTGTACTGTTGTAGTGGAAGAAGCCAATATGTTACCATTTAGAGAAGTTCTCCTAGGCTATCATCAATTAACCCATTTATGACAAGGAACTTCATGCCTTGGTCCAAAGTGTGAAAAAGTGGAAACACTACCTGATTGGCAAGGAAACCATTATCCATATGGATCACCGTCCCTTGCAATACCTTCAGTCATAGACCAAGCTACAACGCTCTCTTCATTTCAGGTTGATGGGTGTTAGACAACATTTTGTCACCATCCTTGCAATCGCCATCCCACACATTAGAGTACCATTTATGTGACCTATATGAAGTGTCATGCCTTGCAGAAAGTCTCATTACATCCCTTGCTTTGAGGAGAACACTTTATGTGTTAACAATTCCTGTTGGGTTGACGCTCATAGACCGTTATGGCCTCGTGCCAATAAAGGAAATTAACGCTGAAGGCTGTGCCCATTGGCACTCTGTCCCAGTGAGCTACCTGCACCAAGCTATTTTTGGAATATTTTTTAAATATAGAGGCGAAGTTTCTATGCTAACAACCTTGTGAGCGAGTCAGCTTGGGTTGTTCAACTACATAACCACGAACACCCTCCTTTGGTATCCTATTTCCACCTTTTGGGGGAACCTCCCAAAGGATAAGGCCTCCCTTCCAAAATCTTAGGCAGCCCAACCTCCTCCTCTCCCTCTATAAATAAACCTATCTCCCATTGATGAAGCTAATTGAACAACTAAACAACTGAATAGCTGAAGATGAATTACTGAACGTTTTAGCTTGTGAGATAGAGAAGAGAAAGAGACCTTTGTTGAGAGAGAGCTTAGGCTTGTTTCCTCACCTCATGCTAATAACCCGATGATCCTTCGAGACACACTTCGATTAAAACCGCTGAAGGAGGCTGCGACATCAAGGCTTTGGGTTATAATTTCTTTCTTTCCATTTATATATACATGACTATTGTTAGGTTCCCATCTTGTGTTGATCTATTTTATTTCACGCATTATGTTTAATCTTCCTTGATTGATTAACTAATTATGAATGTGATTATTATCTTGTATGTTTCATTTTTTCCTTTTATATTTGCGCAGGAATTTGATTACTGTTACTAAAGGATCGCAACCTGTCGAGACAAGAGATCAGGAGGCCACCACTGCTATAGCCACGACAATAGCGTTGGAATACAGGTAGGACAATCTATCCCAACCTATTTAATTTGTTAAATAGGAACCAGCACATTATCTTGTTCCCTTGTTGCTAGACCCACTCTAGGGCTAGAGGGATCATCTCTGTTCTCGAAGAGGTTACCTACACAAAAAGTTGGCGACTCCACTGGGGATCAGTGTGAGTTTTTCATCTCGTTGATTGTGGAATTTTCCTTGTCAAGTCGAGTTCAGTCATTTTATTACTTTTCTGTCTTACTTGGCTTGCTTGACCATTTTGAATCCTCCTGTGCAGCTCCAGAGTGTCAAGATTGAACTCTGATCTTTTCTTTTCTCCTTTTCCCATACCTTTTCGGCTTGGCGCTTTTTTTTTTAACAGTCGCACCATATGGCGCTTGTTGTTTTTGGTGCAGTAGCGCCAACCCCTGTTTAGCGCGGATTACTGCCTGACAGGTGCGCCGAATCCTGTAGGATTTGGTCTGACCTTCTTCCTGAGTTTTGGTTAGTAGTTCTTGGCTCTATGTTGTTTCTTTTACTTTCAATTATTCTTTTGGGATAATTTTGAATGTGTTGGATTGGTCTTCTCAGCTATTTTTCCATTGTCTCATCCGTGAAGCTCGTAGCTCTAGGGTTTCTAGGTTCTTTTTGCTCACTGAGCCTTCTGATTGAAGTTCAAGTATTTTTGGTTTTCGTAGGTTCGATTCCCTGACTGATTGTGTCGTTCTTTCTTTCATTTCTTTATGTTTTTGGTTTGTTAGATGATCACTCTTGTTTTCATTTGACTCTCCATTTTGTCACTTTGAGCATAGATCACATTGCTCATTTGGATCGCTTTGAAAGACCTTTTCTCTTGCTTGAAAGAGTGCATTCTTGTTTTGAGTGTGATTGATGTTTGTATTGCATTTGATTAAGTTAATTTTAGATATTTACATTCGTAGTGCTCGAAACTAGTGCTTGAAACTAATGCTTGTTTTGTTTTTTAGTGTAATGGTGCATTGTGTACTTCAAGTCATTTGAAAACAAAAAATTGCATTCTTTCGTTTTACCTCGGAAATGAAAATGTTCTTTTTCATAACTAGCTCTTAGTTGAACTAGGAAAGAATTTTACATTTTCTTATTTGGTTGCATTAGGTGCATCAGTGAAATTCTTCTAATGTTTTCATTATTTCCTAATTTTTTAAATATCTCTACCCTTCTCTTAGTCAACATTCATTGAACGAAAATGATATTTTTTGCATGTAGGATGCATTCAGGAATTCGAGAGCACATTTGTTAAGGCCTTGAAACTAAAACATTAATTCAAAATCAACCTTAAAAATAATTCAATAAATCTAAGGAAGCATTGGAACCTAACACAAATATTTAGAGGTCTAGGCTAGATACATGTTCCGACGTCGTTAAACCTAGTAGCTATCGTTCGCCATCTGGCTTTAGACAGTGCTAGTACAGACTTGTGGTCCCCGTACCATCATGTATATAAAGGGAGACCCTCATAGGTTGCAAACCTTTATCCGTAGGAAGCCGAGTCTGCTGCCCTGTAACCGTGAAACACCGAACACATCATTCGGGGAGACTACTTGCATGTACGTCAAGTCCTTGGTCATTTTTCTTTCATTTGATCATCAAGGTGTATATGGCAGTTCACGGAAACTTGGTACACCCTCTTGCTTAGATTACTTGAGTAGTCATTTCAATATTTTCGTGACTCCTTAAAATGTGAAAAGATCATCGAGCACTTGTCCTTTCACGCTCGTTCAATATTGAAAGTGACTAGAGTCATATTTTGTCTGTTTCTCGACTCTGAAAACATGAAACAACAAAGTTTTGTTTCAATGTTGTAAAATTAACTGCCTACGATCATATACCCATTAAATTTTTTCTTCTTGGTTTGTTTTTTTAGTTCCTTAGAGTTTGATCTTGAAGCCTTGAATAGGCTATCTTGTTTCCTTCCTGTGTTGAAACATTTTCACAGTGGCGGAACCACCAGTTTGGAAACCCCTAAGTCCACTAGGTCTGTCAAGTTTTTGTAGCCTATCCTCCTGACTGTCTTGCCTCTCGCTACCTGGTCTCCTCCTAAAGAGTGGGTTGAATTCAATTGGCCACTTTAGGGTGCTTGGTATGGTTTCGGGAGTGAGGAAGAATTCCCTCCTCTTGCTTTGGGATCACCATTTTTAGTCGTTTCTTTACCTCCTAGTCCTCTTTGACTTTTCAAAGATCTTACGGCTTCATCAGATATGGATTCTTTGAGTCATGTTGGCAGTGAAGAACTGCATGTTCCTACAGGGGAATATCAACTTTTCCCAGAAGATCTCCCTTCCATCTCTAGTCAAACTTATCCTCAATCAGCATCTTTTCCACTCTGTTATCGTACTTTGAGTCAGATTATTTCTGGTGTTGCGTCCATAGCACAGTCTAATACATTGACTCCTCCAAGGAGTTCGGTCCTTCCTACATTAGGAATGTCACCTTTGACACCTAGCTCATCGGTCATTGTTACATTTGTCCCAGTTTGACCTACTGTTTGTGTGGCTTTGTCTGCACTGGTTGTTACTATGACTCAGTCATCAAGATATTTTCACACCTGCAGGTCCATCTTTCTTAATCCCACCTGGCCTGTCGCACCCACCGTGAGTAGATCAAAATATCACGCTATAGAAACCCCGTCTACCTCCACCATGCCTATGGTTTCTACTTATACTTTTGATGAGCATATGTTGGACATTCACTGACGATATGCTCCCTCTCCAAATCCAAAACAACAGAATTCCGCACCTCAGGGTTTTCAGAAGCCACAAGCTCCTATCAATCCTCCCCATCACTATGATGTCTATTTTAACTCTGTTTATTTGCCTCCCATCGATCCTTATCAAGCTTCTTATTTTCCTCTGGCAGATCCTTATCAGACCATTGCTCGTCAAGGGCCTTTAATATAGGGACAACCCTTGGGTCTACAAGGACAACACTTATAGGGACAGCCTTTGGTCCAAGAGGGACAACCCTTTGGTCCACAGGGACAACCTTACTGTCCTAAGGACAAACCTTACAGGGAAAACCTTCGGTCGAACAATGACAACCCTGTGGTCCATCTGGTCAACCTCAGTTTCAACCAAGAGCATCTTATGTTTCTGGGGGGGAAATGTATCCACCATGGGGAAAACCTTTTGTGCAACAACAAGAACCTTACATTCAGCAAGGCCAGGATTTTTTACATCAAGGAAAACACTACGGTCCTACTCCGGGTCAACCTGGTTATCAGGGGCAGCCTGGTTTATCACAACCATCGGGCCAACCTCTTCCACAAAGGCAACCCAATGGCCCTTAGTATCCAGGTCAACCTACTCCGTAGGGACAGCCTGCATAACTGCAATAGTCGATTCAACCTGCTCGACCCACTCAGTAGCTGATTCAACCTTCTCAGTAGCCAGTTCAACCTGCTCGACAGCCAGTTCAAATTGTTTAGCAACCGGTTCAACCTGTTCAACTAGCCGAGAAGCCGGTTCAACCCGTTCAACTTGCTCAACCTACTCAACCTCAAGGCACTACTTACCCTCCTCAAGGTAAATATCAAGCGGTATATATCGCACCCCAAGGTGTCACCTATTACCCTCAAAATAAATCCCAAATGGTGTATAACCGACCTCAAGGAAATGCTTACATTTTGCAACAGAATCCTTACGTTGCTCAGCAAGGACCTCAATGGTATGCTCAGAATCAATACCTCGGTCCTCAACCCTAGTATAGGCAGAATTATTAGGCTTATAACCCCTATGGACAGAATCCTCTAGAACAAAACATATGGGGGAAGAATTTATCTCAAACTAGGTGGAATGCTAACATTGGTCCTTATCAACGACTTCCAATGCCTTTTAATCCACAATTACCATTTCTTGCTACGTTGGAACTGCCCGATGTGTCAAAGTTAACAAACAATCCAATCCTTCATAACCAGTATTGGCCTCCAGTTCCAACCAACATTCCTGGTTATTGTCCTAAGTTTGAGGGCAAGTCTAGAGAAGACCCCCAAGCACATGTTATGACCTACCACTTGTGGTGTTCCTCTAACTCTTGGGTTGACGATTCCATCTGACTCCGTCTTTTCCAACATACTCTTACTGGTGCCACTGCTAAGTGGTACATCGAGTTATATCGTGGTATCTACCAAGATTTCAACTCTTTAGCCATGCCATTTCTCACCCATTTTTAGTTACCGGTTCGGTATGAGACCAAAACGCACCTCCTCACATCCTTGAAACAAGATCGAGCTACTCATATCTCGGATCATATTCATGAATGGAGGCACTATCATTGCTTGATCAAGTTTGATATTCCTGATCAACTTCTAACTCCTTCATTCACTACCTCGTTTGTCAATAAAATCGCTAAAGAAATAGCTATGGGGCCATGTGTAACCGAAGAAAACACCATTGCTCGTGCCCAGTACCTTGATCTTGTGTACTCTCAGTCTGACACATTTTATGATATCTTTCTTGATGCTCCTAGACCTGGAACTTCCAAAGCATCGACGATGCCATCTGTCAATGACATCATTGGTTTTGTGTCTCAAATTTCTCGGAAGTCTTCTCCTCTGAACCCTGGGAAGAAAAAATCTACTCCTTCCAAAAATACTGCTTCTCAGTCAAACCCGAATTCTAGTATAACCGTGGAAGTGAATGTCATTGAGGCCAATCCAGCAGATAAAACTTCCAAGAAAAAAATAAGGGTAAAGGCAAGGGCAAAGCTGATACCTCAAAACAGGATTCTCAGAAATCTCGTGATGATGATGGTTCACAGCGTAAACTGAAGTATCCTTGTTTGATTTGTGATGAAGAGCACTACACCAAGGACTATCCTCGATGGGTTGAAGTGAGTCGAATTATAAAAGGCACCCAGGAACTCTGAACGTTCTCAAAGAACCTTTTCCATCACAGCAAACCCATGTGGTAGAGAAACCTTAGTCCTCTTCCCCGTTTGGCTCTCAGGTTTTCATGATGAACTATTCTGCATCCATTTCTATAGCTACCAGGTCAAAAGAGTATACTGATCCATGCCAGGCAACAGGGAAAGAGATCACTGATGGTCCTCCTTCCTTGCCTGGTTCTAGCCCTCTTCAAATTAAAAGGCCCAATACTGAGCCCCTTGTACGACCACCTTCCAAAGGTGTCTTATGCATGTCTTCTTATAACCCCAATGCCCGTGCTGTTCAACATTACAACATTTTTGAGGATTTTACTGAAGTGCCATCTGAAATGCCTGCATTAGAAGTACTTCAGAGTTGTCTGTCTCAATGCAAGGCTTTGTTGTCTGCGATCAACGGGGTTGATCCTGCTGATTCGAGCCTTATCATTTTCGACTTGGAGAATTTCATCCCACGTCTCCCTCACCAGCTTGCGCTCATCATACAAGTTGGAATTAATGGATTGAATATTCGTCGAGTGGTCGTGGATGAGGGTGTGTCTACATGCGTCATGGTATCTGCCTGCTACAAAGCCATTGGTTCTCTAGCTTTGAATTCATCTCCAAATGCTCTAGAAGCGTTTGATGGAAGAGAACCTAAACCTCTTAGTGTTATCTCTCGTTTACCGATTACTCTGGAAGGGAAGAATGTCAATGTCGAGTTTGAAGTTGTTGATGCCAAGCTCAATTAAAATATTCTCCTCGGTCGCAGTTGGACTCACACCATGGTGTGTGTTCCGTCCACTCTCTTTCGTGTTTTGCGATTTCCATAGGAATGAAAGATCGTTATTGTTGATCAGTTGTCTTTCTTCACTTCTTCTTCTGAGAACAATGTTCCGTATGTGGACCATATTCCTACACCTTATGAGAGTGTAGGACTAGGTCTCTTCAAAGATCTTGCCCTCATGGGTATTTTTCCTCTTCCTATGCCCAACACTGTTCAGATTAATATGATCTCTCGGTTTGATGACCCGCGGATCATCGCTTCACCTAAGCAGATCGATTACTTCGGAGATTCGATCCCATTAAGTATGATCGAGATTGAGTATTGTGAAATTATTTTGGCTTCGGATCCTGTGCCTCCTAATCATGCTCTTGTGGGCATGTCTCTTGATACCTATTCTCAATCCCCTTGGCTCGGCGATTTGGATTCTTCTGACCCCTCGAGATAGATATTTCCCTCCGATGAGGCCATCGTGGAAACAATGTCTCTCAAGGATCTTCCTTGGGACAATAATCATCATCATTCCTCGTTCATGCCTGGCCTTGGGGCCATTTTTACATGTCACGAGAGGTTCGCTTCTCAGGTTCCTTATCCTCTGCTTCAAAAGCATATTCTGACACACGAATTGTCTGCGGAAGGTAACTTGTGAAACATCACACGAACGATACCTATCGAAATTTTCGTTCAACTGGGAGTGATCGAGAACATTCGTATTGGGGTAACCTGTTCTCCTAATGAGATTCAAGTCTATACTAGTATTTTCTGTGAGTTTCGCGATGTATTTGCACGGTCTTACGAAGAAATTCCCAGCATCGATCCTAGTATAGCGGTGCATGAGATTCCTACCTATCCTGGTGCGAAGTCTGTTTGACAGTATCTTCATTCTGTGCACCCTAGAATGGTTGCCGCTATAAAGGGTGAAGTTGAAAAACTTCTCAAAGCTGGTTGTATCTATCCAATTCCCTTGACAAAATGGGTGTCCAACATTGTTCCTGTGGATAATAAATAGGGTACCATTCGTGTCTGTGTTGATTACCGTGATATTAATCGTGCTTGCCATAAGGATAATTATCCTTCTCCCTTTATTGATCAAATCATTGATGACTGTACTGGGAGTGAGATTTTTTCCCTTATGGACAAATTTTCTAACTACAACGAGATTAACATTTCTCCGGCCGATCAACATAAGACTACCTTTATCTATCCTTGGGGCAATTTTGCATATAAAAATCTCCCTTTCGGTCAGAAAAATGTTGGGGCAACATTTCAGCGAGTGTTACACAGTAATTTGTCACCATCCCTCCAATCCCCATCCCGCACATTGGAGGGCTCATTTTGTGACCTGTGAGCAGTGACATGCCTTGAAACCACTTTCATTGCATCAATCTGAAGATGAGCTTTCATTGCCCTGAAGACATCTCCCTGCCAAAAACCCTAAAAATAGCTCTTTTTCCATTGGCGCGGTTCCACAGGTCAGCCCTCGTGCCAAGGGGGCAATCCTCCAAAGAGGGCGCGCCAATTGGCGCTCTGTCATAGATTCGCACCCACGCCAACCATATTAAGAGGTGTTTTTTAAAAATAAATGGCGGAAGTTTCGTCCTAACTGATCCAGGAACTGATACGTATCTTGAGTTGGGAGGTTTGGCTACGATTTCCATAGAGAGGAAGTGGTTTTCCACCTCTCATGGAAGCTTCCTTGATTATAGGGCCAATCCCATAATTATAGGGATCTCAACTCCTCTTCCTCCATCTATTAAAGCTTGCCCATCTCCATTGCAAGCTAGTCTTCAAGTCTCCAAGTTCCCAAGAGCTTTCACATCCTTATGCTGCAAGAGCCTTCTTGATTCCCTTAAGGCCAAATCCAAGCAAGGAGACTGTTGTCAAGTATCCGGAGAGAGAGGCTTGTCCCATCCTTGACAGGCTTTATCGAGACATGTTTTGCTGACGACCTGCCAAAGGTGAGTGCTGCGTCGAAGCTATGGTTGTATTCTTCTTTTGATCCATTAATGATAAGCGACTATTGGTTATGGTTCCACTCTTGTTCTTGATTATGTTCATGAGTTATGTCCTCTTCGACTGACATATAGTTGTATATACTGGATTTTATGCTTGCGTTTGTGTTGTTTCTTGCATGTGCAGGTGTCCGATCACGAAGATCGTGAGGATTGTGATCTGCCAGGGAAAAGGAACGGGAGCACCACCTCTTCTACAAACGACAACGTTGGATTCAAGGTAAGCCTTCCTCGCAAGTCGGTTTATTTGCAATTAGGAACCTTCACTGTAGCGTGTTTGATTATTGCTAGACCTTATCTAGGCTAGTAGGGATCGCCTCTGTGTGCAGAGGGGATTTACCTCTTCAACAATTTGGCGACCATACTGGGGAATCAGCTTGTTGTTTGATTTGTAAGCTATAGACGGAGCCTGAAGTATAGCCAGATAGCCTTCGAAATGATTTTTCTCTGCAATTGCGAAGTAGATCAAAGTTTCTTCAGTCAATCTTTGGTTTAGTTTGTAAACTGAACACTTGGAGCATTGTCTTGCCTTTTCGGTTGATTTTTGATTCTGCTTGCTTGATCATCTCTTTGGGCTGGCTCTTTCTGTGAATTTGGCTTTTGGATAGCTTGATTATCACTGGTCTGCTTGTTAGATTACTCTTTTTTATTTTTGACTGGTAAACTCGACTGGCGCGCTTTTCAACTTGACAGTCACGCCCATTGGCGCAGGTTGCTAGTGTATTACCCACGCCAATTCTATTATGGCGCTAGTTTCAACATTATAGTCGCGCCAATCCTGTAAGGTACTAGGGTTTACTTTGTTTTGAGCTTTCTGAGCTTGATCTGTGTCTGTCTCGCTTTGAGCCTAGATCACATGGTTCATTTGAGTCTTGGAGTTTCTGCTTGAAGTGGTGAGTCTGGTCTTGGTTGGGAGAAATTCTTTGTTTTTTCATTTTCAGGCATTGGCACTTGTTTTCAGTTAGCAACCCGCGCCAATTGGCCATTGGCGCTATTTTTCAGTGTGCAAGTCGTGCCAGTTGGCGCTAGTTTTCAATGTACAAGTCAAGCCAATTTCAGGGTGTGTGAAAATTGAGACTTTTTCCCTGAATCCTTCACCAGTGTGTCTTTCCCTTCCTGCCATTCCTCTATATGAGCATAGATTACATTTCTCATTGTTTGGAATGTCTTCTTTTCATGATTGTTTGATGTAAAAGGGAATGAATGCCTTGTTTTGATCTCTTGCTTTGGAAGTCCTCTTTGTGTTTGACCTCATATGTCTTGTCGCCTTTTGAGGGATTTTGTTACAAAGTGTTTTGAAACAACGATTGCATTCTTAGTGTTTTTTTACATCTCTTTTGCATTCATCCTTCATTAAGGAGATTTGCGTTCATTTAGTTTTCGTCTCAAGGTGTTCTTTTTGTTAAAATGCATTAGATCACATTGCATTGAAAAGTATTTTTTGAGATTTATCATTGAACTTAGATCACATTGTTTAATGATTGAAAACTAAAAATCGCTTTGAGTGCATTCTCTTTTATTAAAAGCATGCATTAAGTAGATTCTCATTTCATCAAAAAATGCATTGAGTGCATTCTTGTCATTTGAAAAGGAAAAGAAAATTGTGCATAGATTACAATTGCTTAGTTTTCGGAAAAAAAGAGGATTTTGCATAGATTACATTGCATTATTCACATCGTTGAATGTTTGAAATTACTTTTGGATAGTGAAAGTCATCTAGTTTGGAAAATTTTCTTTTTCAGTGTTATTGTTAGTTGCATCATTGTTTGAAGCTCTTCCCTTAACTAGATAGCATTCATCGAATTGAAAAGTTTTATTTTCTCATGTAGCTGCATACAGGAGATTGTCATATGACATACGGTAGGGCCTTAAAACCGAGACATAATTGAAGATCAACATTAAAATTTACTCAATTTACCTAAGGAAGCATTGAAACATTAACGAAATATTTAGAGGTCTAGGCTAGAGACGTGTTCCGGCGTCTTTAAACCTAGTAGTTGTCATTTGCCTCTTGGCTTTAGACAGCACTAGTACGGACTTGTGCTCCCCGTATCATCGCGTATATAAAGGGATACTCCACTAGGTTGCTATCCTTTATCCATAGGAAGCCGAGTCTGCCACCCTATACCCGTGATACACCGAACACAGCATTCGGGGAGATTGCCTGCACGTACGTTAAGTCCCTGGTTGATTTCTCTTTCATTTTGAAACCAAGGTGTATATTGCAGTTCATGGTTATTTGGTACACCCTTTGCCTAGCATTCATGAACAGTCATTTCGATCTTTTCTGACTCTTTAAATTTGAAAAGGTCATCAAGTGCTTGTCCTTTCAAGCTTGTTTCCAATCTGAAAGTGATAGAGTCACCTTTTGCCTGTTTCTCGACTCTTAAAAGATGAAATGGTAGAGTTTTGTTTCAATGTTTTAAGAATTAACTGCCCACAAAATACTCCTGGTTAAAGTTAGTTTCCTTAGGGTGTTGTTCTGAAGATTGTTTCTAATTGCAACTTTTTCGGAGTTCACCAACCAAGGAATCCCCTCTGATGGGAATCGCGGTCCTTTTCCTCCTTTTGGAAATGTTGGTGCTCCTTATATGGCAACGTTGTCCCTTCCTGGGTTAACTGTTGGGTTGCCTGTTTGGTTGTTTTCAACCTCTGTGGTCCCGAATGTCCCGGCTACTGTTCAACCATCTCCTCCGCCTGAACAACGCCATGTTGATTCTAAGGTGGACCTCTCCCCTTCTTCGCCTACTTCGCCTGGTGAAAGTCTGGATTCAAGTAACCAGGTGGCTAAGAAGAAGAAGAAGAAGACAAAGAAGAAGAAGTCTGATAAAGGAGAGGCTAGCTCTGCGGCTATGGGGCTTAAAAGTCTCCTCTTGATGAACCTCCCAACCCTCCACGGAAAGTCAAGTTCCCTTGCATGTTGTGCACAGGAGACCATCTTCTTCGAGATTGCCCTGGCATTCCCAGGGTGCTTGAAGCATGGTCCAACGGTCACCCGATGTTGCCTTTGGCTTCAGGGAGTCAAGTTGGAGGCATGTCTTCAACTAGTGCTGGTAAGGCTCCTAAGAGGCAGGGTAAGCTTACCAATTCCTGTAAGTTGTGTGAAGGACACCATGCCATTCACCTTTGTCCGTATATGGATGAATCCAAAAGGATTTTGGACAACTCAATTGTTTCTACACCACGCCTCCCGGCTGGTTATAAACAGCTTTCTCTGAGCCCTCCACCATTTGATCCTACGATTGGTCAAGAGTCATCCTTGGTCGATCCCGCTCCCCCAGAAATTCAAATTCAGGAATCCGTTCCCGACCAACCATTGGTCGTGGGATCGGTTGAGCTGGCCCCTTCTACGGTGCACCAGGTCTTTTCCGTCAAGAGTGGATATCACATCCCTTAGGTTCTTCTTGTTTCTTCAGATTCCTTGAACTTAGAGAAAGATTCTCTTGTCCCTGTGCCTCAAGAAGCTGCTCCTTCGCTTCCCGTAATGGAGGTCCCAGAGGATACCCCTCCCACCTTCGAGATGGAGGTCGTGGAGGATGCTCCTTCTTCTTCTGTAACACCAGGGGAAGACCATCGCGTTTCGATGGTAGCCCCTCTGAGTAGTTTAGTCGCTTCCTTTGATTGGAATTGATTTGCAGGATACCACCTTTCATCTTATGTGCCTTTCAAGATCACAGTACAGGCTTTTGGTCTGGTCATACCCAGCACCATTATAGATGAAGGTGCGTATGTTAGTATTTTATCGTCAACTACTTGGCACGCTTTCGGTTCACCACCGCTTGCACCTGTTACACAGAATCTGTTGGCATTTAATAGAAGAACTAGTCAACCGTTGGGGATCCTTCCGAGGTTACCTATTACTTTGGGAGGTAAAACCGTCCATATGGATGTGATGGTTGTTCCAGGCCCCTTGGATTTCAATCTGCTCTTGGGGCGTGATTACACCTATCCCATGGGAGCTCTTGTCTCCTCCCTTTTTCGTGTGGTCTGTTTTCCACATGAAGGACGGATCGTGACCATTGACCAGCTTTCGTTCTTTGGTCTTGATGTGGCAGCTGGCCTGCCATCATCCCTTCCTGGTTTTTATCCACCCGTTGTATCTGCCCCACCGCAGGTCAACTATGTGGCTACCTACCCCGTGCCTGTGCTCAGTGATGATGTTGTCGTGCATAATGTGCTGGGGGCATTGGGTCCTGACTTCCAGGATGTTTTCCTTCCTTCTGGAATGGAACTCTTGGAAGTGATGACTTCTTGTTCATTATGATGAGGTCGGTCGGAGCAGAGTTCCTTGTCTTGTGTCAAGCTCCTTAAAAAATGAAACAAGGTTTGTCGGAGCATGGTTCTTTTCCTGTGTCAAGCTCGTTAAAAAATGAAACAAGGTCGTCGGAGCAGAGTTCGTTTTCTTGTGTCAAGATCGTTAAAAAATGAAACAAGGGTGTCTAAGGATAGTTATTTTAATGTGTCAACCTCATTAAAATAATGAAACATGTTCTTGTTCAATTCGAGTCTTTGATCAGATCTCGTAAAATCCTAGTCGAGTCTTTCTTAGATCTCGTAACTTGAACCTTCACTCCATCTGCCTTTCCTATGGATTGAAGCTTGGGGGGCATGTACCTAGAATTGAGTCACCATGCTGGCGGCATGCTTACTTTTTCAAGCATAGTTTGTTTCCATTTCAAGCTTGTGTAAAAATGAAACTGGTTTCAAGCATAATTTATCTTTGTTTCAAGCTTGTGTAAAAATGAAACCGACTTCAAGCAGAGTTTTCTAATTTCAAGCTTGTGTAAAAATGAAACCTTTCCCATTTTACCTCCTGTGATTGCCATCTTATCAGCCTGTTTTTGCCAGATGAGCCTTGGTTTTCTCACTCCATCGTCACTATCTGCTTGGCCGATCATATGCCTTCACTTGGATGTTTTACCCATTCTCAAGGAACCGCTGCAATGAGTGGTCTTGTTAGCCAGCGTCTTGACCTTTATTTGTTCTGAGCAGTTACACCATTACCGGAACCAGTTGCTACCCTTTATACCACTCGTTCCTCCAGGAGGAGTCATCTTTCAGCTCTTTTCTGACTCTCTAATCATGAAAATATTGCCGAGGCTCTTGTCGTTTAGATCTCGTTAAAGTGGACACGAAACGACATCTACCCAGTATACATTTACCCCTTTTTCGGGCTGGGATAGATTATTTATGAAAAAGGAATACCCTAGCCTATCGCGACTAGGAGGTTTTCTCAGACATAGTTTTCTACCTTTTCAGATCTGAGGAACTATTTATGAAAAGGGACCATTGGAGTTTACTTTTCAGCTCTCTTTTCAAACTCTCTAAACATGAAAAGAAGCCAAGTTCTTCCTTTGTCAGACTCGTTAAAACCTGATGACATCGGATTTAGTCGTGATGATGCTATTCGAGTTTCTCCTTCCTAGGGCTCGTTAAATGTACTAGGATGGATTCGTCCGAAGGACGGATTTATATGACAAGCATATGGTCTCCTCTTCAAGCTTGTGTAAAAATAAAGAGGTACTCGCCAAGCATGGTGGGGAAAATGGAACCAACATCATTGTCGTGTCGGCAGTATATCGCTCTTGAACACGACACTTGTCTGCATTCATGTCGGGTTGGGGAAATCTCATCTCGTTTTTCACTTGCCTCCATGGGTTAGGGTAATCCCTTTTGACCTCTCATCTGCTCTTTGCCTCGTCGCCATGACCTCTGATATTTTGATGTCAAATACTGCCAAATCCACTGTCGTGCCGTCAATATGTTCAAGAGAAGTTGACCTCTGCAAGTACAAACCTCCATCTGATTCTCATCCGATCGTGATTCACAAAAAACATCATGTTCCTCTGTCTCGTGTCGACGATGTGGGAAACATTATGGCCCACCTTCGATCAAGGTCACTTCCTGTCGACTTCAGCTCATTATCCATGAAGCTGATCTAGAGACTCCTTTATGGTACCTTGGAGCCTGCATGCCTCAATGGCAGGTTCATCGCATTCGATGCGAGGTTCTCATCATTGGCCTCCGATCGAGTGATTTTATGGGTGTTCGACTCCAGCTTATTGATTCACATGCCGTAGATTGTACCTATAGTACCTTGAGGGCCATTGTCATTATTGGTGGTTCCTCTCGCATTTGTTAACGACTTTCATCATCGGCTGGTAATCAGACGATGTTCTTGCATGTTCAACTTCAGCTCACATATTCACATGCTTGAACTTGTACCTTGTTCGGGTCGAGATGGAGCGCAAGACCATGGATTTTTTCTGTTGGGATCCAGGCTACAATTTTGTTGATTATTATTACATGACTCACTAATTGGATGGCTGCGACCATACCGGAGTCTATTTATCGATACTCTCTGGATGGCTGCATCCATGCCTTGGATCTCGATTATTGTATACTCTATTCTAGATGGCTGCGCCCGTACCACACATATATTTCATGTATTTGAGACGTCAGTTGTACTTCGCTCCGCAGGTTTTCCGATGGCAGTGTTTCCAGTTTTACATGTTCTCGTAAAGCATTTCACCCCTCTCTCTCTCTCGGGCCTCATGCTTTAGGGGGCATTTGTTACACAGTAATTTGTCACCATCCCTCTAGTCCCCGTCTTGCACATTGGAGGGCTCATTTTGTGACCTGTGAGCAGTGACATGCCTTGAAACCAGTTTCATTGCATCCCTCTGAAGATGAGCTTTGATTGCCCTGAAGACATCTCCCTGCCAAAAAACCCTAAAAATAGCTCTTTTTCCATTGGCGCGGTTCCACAGTTCAGCCCTCGTGCCAAGGGGGAAAATCCTCCAAAGAGGGCATGCCAATTGGCGCTCTGTCATAGAGACGCACCCACACCAACCATATTAAGAGGTGTTTTTTAAAAATAAATGGCGGAATTTTCGTCCTAACTGATCCAGGAACTGATACCTATCTTGAGTTGGGAGGTTTGGCTACGGATTTCCATAGAGAGGAAGTGGTTTTCCACCTCTCATGGAAGCTTCCTTGATGATATGGCCAATCCCATAATTATAGGGATCCCAACTCCTCTTCCTCCATCTATAAAAGCTTGCCCATCTCCATTGCAAGCTAGTCTTCAAGTCTCCAAGTTCCCAAGAGCTTTCACATCCTTATGCTGCAAGAGCCTTCTTGACTCCCTTAAGGCCAAATCCAAGCAAGGAGACTGTTTTCAAGTATCTGGAGAGAGAGGCTTGTCCCATCCTTGACAGGCTTTATCGAGACATGTTTTGCTGACGACCTGCCAAAGGAGAGTGCTGCGTCAAAGCTATAGTTGTATTCTTCTTTTGATCCATTAATGATAAGCGACTATTGGTTATGGTTCCACTCTTGTTCTTGATTATGTTCATGAGTTATGTCCTATTCGACTGACATATAGTTGTATATACTGGATTTTATGCTTGCATTTGTGTTGTTTCTTGCATGTGTAGGTGTCCGATCATGGAGATCGTGAGGATTGTGATCTGCCAGGGCAAAGGAATGGGAGCACCACCTCTTCTACAAACGACAGCATTGGATTCCAGGTAAGCCTTCCTCACAAGTTGGTTTATTTGCAATTAGGAACCTGCACTGTAGCGTGTTTGATTGTTGCTAGACCCGATCTGGGCTAGTAGGGATCGCCTCTATCCGCAGAGGGGATTTACCTCTTCAACAACGAGCAACATCATATGCATTCCACGATATCAAACACATTGTTTAGCCTTATTTGGATGACCTTTTGGCTCATTCGGCTAAGTGTAAATACCATCATGACCATCTCCGTCCTACTTTTCTTCGTTGTCGACGCTATAACATCCGGCTGAATCTGCACAAGTGCATCTTTTGCGTTGACTCCACTAGACTCTTAGGGTTTATTGTTTCAAAGAACAAGATTTGCCTTGATCTACTCAAAGTTGAGGCTATCATTAATCTCCCCTCTCCATCCTCCTTACATCAGCTACAGAGTCTGCAGGGAAAGGCTAACTTCTTACTCCATTTTGTACCTAACTATGCCGAAGTGGCTAAAAGATTTACACGATTACCGAAGCAGGGCATCTCATTCCTTTGGGATGAAATCACCCAAAAGTATTTTGATGCGCTGAAGGAGTTATTGGTCAATGCTCCTCTGTTGCATCCTCCGAATTATCATCGTGATTATTCCCTCTATTTGGCTGCTGCTTTCAGCACGATTTCCATGGTTTTGGTACAAGAAGATGATGATGGTGATGGGCATGTTATTTACTATCTATCTCGCAACCATCTCGATACAGAAACGCAGTATGCACATGTCGAGAAGTTGGCCTTGGCTACTGTTTAAGCTGTTCAATGTTTTCATCACTATATTCTATTGCGTACTCTGACTATTATTTATGACTGCAGCCATATGACCTACATATTGTCTGGTCAATTGTTGGGGGAAAGTACTCAAAGTTTATTATCATCCTCCAAGAGTTCAATTTGGAGTTTACTACTTACAAGTCGATGAAATCATTAGTCTTTACCGGTCTAATCTGCTCTCTGCCTTCTCACTCAACTCTGTCTGGTTCTGAGGAATGCATTCTGGATGACACGCTTTTCCTGATTAGCACCCTCGATCCTTGGTATGGTGATATCATTTTATATCTTCAGACTTCTACCTTCAAATCTGAGTTGACGAAGGATACTCATCGACACATCCGTCATCAATCGCAACCTTATCGTATAGTCAGAGATACACTCTACTGTATTGGAGTTGATTCCATTCTCCACCGGTGTTTGACTCTCGAGGAGGCTGAGAAAGCCTTGAAGGACTGTCACAGTGGCGCCTATGGCGGTCACATGTCTGGTTATTCTACTGCACAGAAAATTCTTCATGTTGGGTATTTCTGGCTCACCATCTTCAAAGACTGCATTGTCACTATTCGAAAATGACATGACTGCGAGATCTATTAGCGAAAGATGTGTGTGCCACCTTCCCATCTCCACCCTGTCATTACCGTTGGTCCCTTTGCGAAGTGGGGCATCGATTGTATGATGTGTAAAGCTCACTCGGTCAAGGGGCATACTTATATCATCGTAGCTATTGACTACTTCACAAAATGGGCCAAAGAAATGCCTACAATTACGACTGATGGTAAGACAACAGGTTAGTTCATTTTCAATCATATTATTTCTAGGTTTGGTGTCCCTCAAGCCATCATTACCAATCATGGTTCCCATTTTCGGCATTACATGGTGGCGGAGTTGACTTCCAAGTTGGGTCTGCATCACGACAACTCAACGCCATACTATCCTCAGGCCAATGGCCAGGTTGAAGCCATGAATAAAGTTCTTGTCACTATGCTTCAATGTATGATTAGGGTGCACAAATAAAACTGGAATCTCATGTTGTTTTTGGCTCTTTGGGCATACCGAACCTCAGTGAAGGACATGACCATATTTACTCCATTTCAGCTTGTTTATGGTCTAGAAGCTACTCTTCCGATTGGATGTGAAATACCTTCGCTCAAAATAATTGTTGATTTGCTGTCGAATACTTCACCCGAGGAAGAACATCTTATTTACTTAGAAATGCTGGATGAAACTCGCCACTTTTCTGCTTTGGTCATTGAAGCACAATAAAAGAGGGTCTAAGATCATTTTGACCAGTCGGTTTCCCCTCATTCCTTCATTGAAGGAGACCTCATCCTCCTGTATGACCAAGCTCACGATAAGCTAGGGGAAAGAAAATTTCAACCCACGTGGCATGGGCCCTACATTTTAAAATGTGCATTACGGAATGGGGCCTATGAGCTTATTGATTATGAAGGTCATCCTCTGGATCAGCCTACAAATGGGTTGTATCTTAAAAAATATTATGCATGAGACATTCGTGCATATTTTGTGTTCATAGGTGTTCTTTTCATTTTTGTACATTTTTTTCTTGGTGTGCTTTGCAAACGTATTCGTGCTTATTGGATCGTTTCTTATTGTGTAGATGTCTATTACCCCTTATGTCAGTTTCGCAGATGGTGCTTCCCGCAGTACCTGGAACCTGTCTTCAGTAGCCTGGGTGATTTATGATCCTGCTGGTGAGTTGATAGACCTCCAAGGTATTTGTCTAGGATGAAATACAAACAATGTCGCTGGATATAGTGTTGTCATTGAACTATTAACCGAGGCCATTTCCCTCGACATTCATGCATTGATTTTTAACATATACTCACAGCTTGTTTTTCTTCAACTTAATAGACATTATTCAGTTAGAAACCCTCACATCTTAAGGTTGTATTTACGTGTTCGTTTGCTGGAAAGACAATTTGATTACATTACATATCAACATATTCCTAGGCGAATGAATATATACATACATATATATATATATATATATATATATATATATATATATACACACACGGATATATATATATATATATATATATATATATATATATATATATATATATATATATATATATATATATATATATATATATATATATATATATATATATATATATATATAGCGGTATTTACTGTCCGTGTGCATCAATAGTTAAAAAAATATGCATGTTTAGGTTACATCTACGAGACATCATGTCTCTAAAAAATATGCGGAAATAAAACCTAAGTGTCTACTCAACATGACGCTCATGAAAACACGTCACTTCCCATACAAGCTGCCTCAACAAGCAATGAACTCAGTTTGGCACCCCTACAGTGTGTCTCTCATATGCTTGAGGAACATTGTCGAAGCGCGAATAGTCTAGGATCCCATGGGAGATTCCCTCCAAATTGCGTATGATTTCCTCCTCCTCACCTCCCTCCGGGGCCACATCAAAGTCGCGAGGAGATCTCCACACTATCGGAGACATACCTACATGCCTCTCTAGGCCAACATCTACATTTACATGGATTTAATTTCAGAACATGCATAACGAAAAGATCATAATACTCATGAAAATAAAAATGAGTCTTACCAAGTACTTCGTCCCAATCCACTCCTTCTGGGAGTGGGAGATCTGCATCACCAGTAAAATCTGTGCCAACGTAGGGCCAATCCTGCATGACGATCAGTTGTCGGTGGAGCCACTCAAAGAAATCCGGTCTCCAGGACATCTATTGACTGCCCCGTGACCTTGGCATCAAAGCTGCCAAACGGGCCATCCATGGCTCTTGTGCTCGTGGTGTCGGGACTATCACCTCCTAATGCTGGAAAATTGGTAGTTGTTCAAAGATAAATGATACCATAATTGACCCGTAACTGAACTGCTTCAGTTTAGCTTTCTTGCACTTTGTCAGTTGACGCTTCATGTTGATTGTCATTGCCTCTACCCAGTTGTAGAGGGTTGGTGCCAAGCAATCTACAACAAGAATTAGTTGTGTCTTTGTGGCCTCGTGCGGTGCCTGCCATCCTCCAGCTTGTGTGATGGTGTGCAACACTACCTTTAGTGCCAGATCTAGAATAGTTTCAATGTCAAATTTTCTGCTTCCCGATCCTTTCCTTGCCCCTGGGCACACCCTGTCAATAACCATACTCATGATCTCCATTCAGGGCTGGGTGTTGGTCAAGATTGGTGCTACCCCCCTCCACGACAGTTCGGTTATGAAGTAAACATCTGAAACGTCAATCTCGAGTTCTTGATCACGAGGAATGAATTTTTCTTGATCCTCATCCCAGATATTCATTAAGTATTGCAATAGCTCCAGTTGAGCTCTGAGGAATGGTGTCATGAAGGATTTCTTGAGCCTGCAATATCTGAGAGCTTCCTTGCATCTTTCTTTTACCATGGCAAGTTCGTCTTCTTCACCGTGTTCTCGTTCTTTCCATTCAATCACCATTTTTCCACTTCACACCTACAACACGTTCATATGAATGCCATTATATGAATTCAAAGCTTCTGATTGGTGAAAATGGGCCTATTTGCTTGCATTTATAAGCTAAAATAGTCTTCGGGATTGGCGCGACTGATTTGGAAACAGTCGTGTCGATTGGCGTGCCCCAGTTCAATATTTTGGGCGATTGGCACGAGTCCGTGCCTGATAGTCACAATAACTTCCGTGCACTAATTTTTGCAATTTCCCCCATAGATTTACGAATTTGGGGTTGCAAGTAATGAAAATATAATCAAAATGCAGGGAAGCTTGTTAGCTCTTACCTGGAATCGACGGGTTTGAGGTTGGTCTTTCAGATCGCCCACTATTGCTGCCGAAAAATCACAGTGCAGAAAGGGTAACTATTGGCCACAAGAGGTAAAAGTAAAAAGTAATTATTTTTTACCATTTTTGGCATTTTATAACTTTTCAGAACCCAAATTAAGTATTAAAACATATTTTTCAATTATTTTACTATGTTATTTCGAGAAATGGGTTTTACGTGTGCCTCTTGTGTAGTGACATGTTTTTAATGTAACGAAGATGAAGTGAAGAGTTATAATTTATACTTTTTTGGACTCGGTAAAAACACGAAAAAGTCCCTATTGGAGTCATCTTTCATCTATTTTCTGACTCTCTAAAACTAAAAATATTGTCGAGACTCTTGTCGTTTTGAACTCATTAAATGGCTGCGAAACGACATCTACCCAGTATACATTTACCCCTTTTTCGGTCGGGGATAGATTATTTACAAAAAAAGAATACCTTAGCCTATCGCGACTAAGAGGTTCTCTCAGACACAATTTCTACATTTTCGGATCTAAGGGACTATTTACAAAAAGGGACCTGCTGGAATTTTCTTTTCCGCATCTTTTCAAACTCTCCAAACATGAAAAAATGTCGAGTTCTTCCTTTGTCAGACTCGTTAAACCCTGATGACATCGAACATTGTCACCATGACCTAACCAAGTTCCTCCATCCTAGGACTCGTAAAATGTAGTAGGATGGATTTGTCTGAAGGAAAAACTTACATGACAAACATATGCTATCCCCTTCAAGCTTGTTTTCCAAAAATAATTGGGGTACTCACTAGAAATGGTGGGGGAAAATGGAACCAGTCCTTAGTCGTGTCGGCAGTACGTCGCTCTTGAACATGACACTCATTTGCATTTGTGTCAGGTTGGGGACATCTCATTTCATCATTTTTGCCTCCATGGGTTTCGGTAATCTATTTTGACCTCTAATTTTCTCTTTTCCACGTCATCATGACCTTAGATCCCTTAATGTCAAATAATACCAAATCCAGAGTCGTGTCGCTGACATGTTAAAGAGAAGTTTCTGATTGCAGTTTTCAACCTCTCTATGTTCCTCTGTTTAGTCCAGATTCACTATCATCATGATCCTCTATCTCATGTCGATGATGTGGGAAACATTATGGCCCTCCTTCAATCAGGTCGCTTCCTATCGACTTCAGCTCATTATACAGGAAGTTGACCTAGAGACTCCTCTCTGGTATCTTGGAGCTTGCATGCCTCAATGGAAGGTTCTTCGCATTAGACGACAGGTCCACATCATTGGCTTGCGATCAAATGATTCTACGAGCATTCGATGCTAGATCACTATTCACATTCCATGGATTGTACCTATTGTACCTTGAGATCCATTGTCATTATTGGTGGTTTCTCTCGTGCCTGTTAACAACTTTCATCATTGGCTGGTAATCAAGTGACTTTCTTGCATGTTTGACTTCAGTTCACATATTCGCATGCTTGAATTTGTACTTGTTCAGGTCGAGATGGAGCACAAGACCCTGGGTTTTGTCTGATAAGATCCAGGCTACGGGATATTTTGGTTTATCATGACTATATGAATGAATCTTTTGATTGGATGGTTGTGACCATACTTGTGTTGATCCTTACTGCTGGATGGCTACGTCCATATCTTGGATCTTAGTTTTTATGTACTCTATTATGGATGGTTGTGCCCATGCCAGATGTTCATGTATCAGAGATATCAATTGTATTTGTATTTGCAGGTCTTCCGACAGTGGTGTTTGGTTCTAACACATTCTCATAAAGCATTTCACTCCACCTTCTAAGTCGGACCTCATGCTTTAGGGGGAATTTGTTACACAAAATTTTGTTACCGTCCCTACAATCCCCATCCCCCACATTGGAAGACCATTTCTATGACCTATATGAATTTTCATGCCTTGCAGAAAGTCTCATTACATCCCTTGCTTTGAGGATAACACTTTCTCTGTTAACAATTCCTGGAGCAGATCAACATAAAATCATGTTTTTGGGTTGGCGCTGGCAGACTGTTATGGCCTCGAGCCAATAAAGGAAATTAATATTGAAGGCCATGCCCATTGGTGCTCTGTCCCATTGAGCTACCTACGCCAAGCTATTTTTGGAATGTTTTTTAAATATAGAGGCGAATTTTCTATGCTAACAACCTCGTGAGCGAGTCAGCTTGGGTTGTTCGACTGCATAACGACGAACACCCTCCTTTGGTCTCTTGTTTCCACCTTTTTGGGGAACCTCCCAAAGGATAAGGCCTCCCTTCCACCATTTTAGGAAGCCCAACCTCCTCCTCTCCCTCTATAAATAAACCTATCTCCCATTGATGAAGTTAGTTAAATAGCTGAACAACTGAATAGCTGAAGAGAAATTATTGAACACTTTAACTTGTGAGGTAGAGTAGAGAAAGAGACCTTTGTCGAGAGAGATCTTAGGCTTGTGTCCTCGCCTCATCCTAATTCCCCAAGGATCCTTCGAGACACACTTCAACTGAACCCACTAAAGGAGGCTGTGACGTGAAGGCTCTAGTTGTAATCCCTTTCTTTCCATTTATATATACATGAATATTGTTTGGTTCCCATATTGTGTTGATATGGTTTATTTCACGCAATATGTTTAATCTTCCTTGACTGATTAACCAGTTATGAATGCAATTATTATCTTGTATGCTGTTTTTTGTAATTTGATCTTTGCATAGGCATTCGAGTACCATTGTTGAAGGACTGCGACCTGTCGAGACAAGAGATCAAGAGGTCGCCACTACTATAGCCACGAAATTAGCGTTGGAGTAAAGGTAGGACAATTTATCCCAACCTATCTCATTTGTTAACTAGGAACCAACACATTAGCTTGTTACCTTGTTGCTAGACCCACTCTAGGGCTAGAGGGATTGTCTCTATCCGTAGAGAGGATTTACCTACACAAAAATGGGGTTTCTACAGTAGTTTCATATTGTAATAAAGTATAAAAAGGGAACTAGTAACAAAGTAGCATATATGCTCTCTTGTCATCATATTACTATTTCTATTATTTTTCATAATGCTTCGTTGTATTTTGAAAGTTATGTTGAACAATACGCTAACAATGATGACTTTAAATAAATATATGCAAAAATAACTCATGGATCACATGTGGACAACTATCATTTACAGGGGAAGCTGTTATATCACCTTGGAAAATTGTCCATACCCATAGCAGAAAGGGTACATGTAATTTGAGAGGTGCATAAATCTCTTGTGTTTGGTCACTTTGGCGTCGAAAAAAGTTATTTCATTTGCAAAGGCTTTTATTTTTGCCTCATATGAAAAACATTTTAACCTGATTTGTAAAGGGACGTGTGATGTGTTATGTTTGAAAGCCCTCTAATAGAAAAATCGAGCTCTACACACCACTCCCTATTCTTGATCGTCCATGGGAAAGTGTGTTGATGGAATTTGTAGGAGGTTTTCTTGTGTCCAGAAAGGGTCACGACTATTTGTATGTAGTCGTAGACTGATTTAGTAAAATGTGCATATTAATGCCTTGTAAAAATCAGGTCACTACTCAGAAGACTGCTTATCTTTTCTTTCAGTTTGTTTGGGTCCACTTTCGGTTTCCCACATCGATACTATCGCTTCCTTAGAGAGTTTTGGACCAGCTTGTGGTGAATGATGGACTCCAAGTGGAAGAGAAGTACAAAATTCCATCCAAAAACCGATGGACATATAGAGGTCGTCAACTGTACTGTGGTACACTTGTTGCAGGGCTATTGCAGCAAACATCCCAAGTTGTGGGATGAGCATATTCCAGATGTGCAACATGCCTACAACCGAGAAGACATTCCTCTACACAATGTTCACCATTTGAGACATGTTTTGGTTACCTACCAAACGACCCTTTTGACATGATCTATGGAAGGGATGAAGATGCCATTGACGTGATGATAGGGACAAAGCATAGTGGTTCATCCAACGAATATAGAAAATTCACCAAGCAGTGCAAGAGCAGTTGGAAAAGATTTAGGCTTGATATAAGGCCTGACATGATAAGCACTGAGTCGACCATAAATTTAAATTTGGTGACAAGGTATGGTTCCATATCAGAAAGGATTGAATGAAGGGGAAGTCAAGAAATTGCGACCAATTTGGTATGGTCCATTTACCATATTGGAGAAGATTGGGAATAATGATTTCTGACTCAATTTTCTTGTATACATGCAGATGTACTCGGTCGTGAATGTCAAAAATCTGAAGCTTTATGAGACACCATTGATTATGGACATCGAGGAGGTAGGATCAGTTCTTACAGTGGATGACTTTGCACCAGAGTATCTTGATGAACTTCCAGAAGACATCATTCTCGATCGAAGAACCAATACTTCACGATGAGGAGATGTGGAATATCTCCATGTTAGTTTCAAAGGGATGCACCCAAGTAAATATAAATGGCCTAAAAAGAAGAAGGTGAGGGAGAAATTATGTCACTTGTTTGTTGATTGATAAGGCTTTTGGGGGTCCAAAATCTCTTCAGTGTGGAGGAATGATACAGGTCGATCAAACAAGTCCAAGTACAAGTGGCTTAAGTACAAAGGCTCAAAAATAAAAGTGTTAGAAATATGGAAAACTTAGTGTCAAGTTAAAGATCTCGTCTTTCTGATTCCAACGGTGTAGATGGCACTCAATTCTGAGTTTGTATGAAAGAGTTAGGAGAAGTCAATGTTGGAGGGTTGACTTGGTGATGTGGCAACTTAAGGAGGTGACAAATTTGCAGAACCTGACCACCAAATTCCGTCCAAATCCAGCTAGATTCTGGGAAAAAATGTGGGATGGTTAAATTGACTCTTTCGGTCAATTTTTAGAAATTTCAAAGAAATTAGTTTGTTTAAAACAAATAAAAAAATATAAAAAAAGGGCAAGGCGGGCCATGACCCCCACTCTACCTAATGGATATAACAAATAAAATTATAATAAAGGGGTCAGTGGCCATGAGCCCACCGCACCCACATTACATGGCCCACACATTATGGTAGAAGTGTATTAAATGGGTTCTGGGGGTTTTTAACCCCACCTCCAACCCACTATTACTCCTCCATGCATACGGTACCACCGGCGGAAGTGGCAGGGCGGGCTGCCCAATGCGGGCCTGAACCCCCCAACATGCCACTTGAATCAAATATAATATGGGGCATGGTTTTTAAAGAGTAAATTCATGGTTTTATAAAAAAAAATCCTGAATTAATAGGGAGGGGTAGGGTTTGACCACCCGACCCCCTCCCTCCAATTCACATCTCAAACCAATTCACCAACGACGGACTTGGTAAAGTCTGCCGAGCTCTTTCATATTTAAACCAGTCATTTCACAAGTGCACCTACGCAGGCCAAGAGAGGGCATGGAGTACGAGATAGAGTGGAACCATGAGCCATTTGCAGGAGGGTTGCAGAACCATGACCTGAGCCATTTCTAGAGGGGTGAGATTTTCACTTCGTCAAATTTGGGAAAATTTTATATGGATTCTTTTGGAAATACTAAGAGGGGGGATGAATCAGTATTCCTTTCAATTAGTGTTATTATTAATATTTCAGAGCATTAATTAATATTCAATTCTTATCAGTGTTTGTACAAAGATAACAATAAACAAAAGTAACACAAATGCGCACAGTTTTTAAGGTGGAAAAACTCTCCGAGATAAAAACCACCTGAATGCTTTTCTAATAATACTTTAATATTAAACTCCAATTGAAAATAAATCTCCAACTTCCTAGAATCTAGAAAAGAATTCTTCTCCAGCTCCCACTGGATGGATGCTCCAACGCTCGAGATTCTTCAATAGTCAATTGAATGAATTCCCCAACACCCAATGAGATACAACTCACCCTAGCACCAACCTACCACCATATAGAAGAATAAAAGAGGAATGGACTCCCGTACTAGGGAAAATGGTCCACTTTTCAATGATATAGAATGATGTAGAAGAAGAAGACACACTAGACCATAACCACAACAATGACACAACCACCTAATGATGATCCTAGACCTCTCGAAACTGCCTCTTCAACTCTTGGCAGATAGACACTTGTAAAATTTTTACAATGATGCATTGACAATGACTTAGTACACTGATAATGACTATATGCAATGCTACCCACTTAAAAACTTCATGTGGAAAACTTCTTGTTGCTTTTCTACACCTTATTTTATGCTCTTGTCATGCTACCCTTTGCTACACCTTGCTTTGCTTTGCTTCCCTAGAAAGTCTGGTACTTTGTAGCCCTTGACAACACATGATCTAGATTTTTCTTGCCTTTGAGGATCTCGATATTGAATCTGGTGTATCTCTATTATTTCAGGTCCCCAATATCTAATTTTTGGTTCTTTAGTATTCAGTTGAGTCTTACTTTCAATGCCACATATTTGACCCAATTTGGATTCTTCAAGGGAGAGTTATGCCCAATCTCTCAGAATGACCTAATTATGGATTGGTTTAGTAGAGTGAGCTTGTACAACGTACCACGTGTCACTATTTCTTCATTCAACTCTGAAATTGATAAAACAAAAAATAATGTTTGTGCACTATCTGCCACTTTTTACAGAATTCCAATTCAATACTTAGAGAGAGATTTATGAAGATTTTCCCAAGGTCACTTATTTTGAGATGAATTTTAGGAGCCTGTATAAACAATGACTTCCACAGGTCATATGTCAGAAAATATTAAGCACCTTGATCTGAAATTTTTAAAAGAGCTTCCAACGGACTTCGGCTTTGCCTCATAAAAATTTCAGCATTTTCACCTTTGTAGAAAAATAGTTAGAGCGCAAATTCCACGATGACCTTTTTAAGGTAGCGAAATCCCTGCATGAGGAGGATATGAGGATCACAATATATATAAATTCTTAGGTTGATAGGGATATCAACAAGTGAATGTGGGAGAGATTTTAGGAGCTTAAAAATTATTAATTATTGACTTTCCAATAACCCATGCCACAACCCCATGGGGTTTTAGCCCACTAATTGGTGTTACAAACTTCAAACATGAATATCTCTCAAACCGTGAGGAATTACATGGTGTGCCATATATCAACGGAAAAATATCGACAAGTAGAAACCATAAAAAATATTATTGACCCAGAATATAGTAATTTGGTAGGTAAAAATTACCATGCAATATCGGGGTAGCCCATGGTGCTGCTTGGGTTGACATTAATGACAATCACTGATCAAAAATCTCCCCCTTTGGCATTGATGGCAACACAAGTACTCCCCCTGTGATCATGACACCTCTTCCTATAACATTCTCTCCCCCTTTGACATCAATGGAAAATGGTAACTCCCCCTGACACACAACTATCTTGTGGACCTATACACACTTTCACTCCCCCTTTATATTCTGAATAAGGAAAATATAATGAGAACTTGGGAGAATCCCAAGCTTCTAGCAAAGATATTCAAATGTTTCACGAGTACTCTTACGATCATCAACGCTTCTTGCCCAATCTGCATCTGTAAAGGCTTGAATAATGAGATTGTTACCATTGGGATACCACAAGCCATATTCTGTTTCTCCCTTTATATACCTAAGAATTCTTTTTGTGACAATAATATGTTATTTTTCTAGTGCTGCTTGGAATCTTGCTACTTGTCCAACTGCTTGCATAAAATCTGGCCGGGAGGGTATTACATATAGAAGACTACCAATCATAGATCTATACAACCTCTGATCCATAGCCTTAGATGAGTTGTCTACGTCAATTTGAAACCTATTACCGTCAGAGTAAGGACGGGTTTGCAATCTTCCATTTTTAATTTCTTGAGCATTTCCTTGATGTACTTGGCTTGACATATAGATATTCCTTTCTCTTGCTGAGATATTTGAAGCCTTAAGAAGTATGTCAGCTCACCAAGTAAATACATCTCAAATTCACTTTGCATATTTGTAGAAAAGTTCTTACTTAGTCGATCATTATTGCTACCAAATATTATATCATCCTCTTTAACTACTAGACATGCTTTAGTTGCTTCATCCAGAACATATATGTCATTTGGAGCTCGAATTTCTATAGCCACAATTTAACCATACATGCCTTTCCTGATATCACATTTTGTGGAGTTGAATATTATTGTGTGTCCTTGATCACACATTTTTCCAACACTGAGAAGATTGTTATTCATGTTTTCAGCCAATAGAACATTCTTGGCTAGAGCATCTTTGCTTCCGAGAGTGACAGTACCTGATCCTATAACATTTGAATATCCATCATTTCCAAAGGACATTGTTCCATCCTTCTTCTCTTTCAGATATACAAATTTCTTTCTATCTCCAGTCTTATGCGTTGAGCAACCTCTATCAACATACCACACATCTTTGTTGTTTTGAGCCTTGTGAGCGAGAGCACAATTATCGGTCTTCTTCTTCTTCCATGTTCGTTCGTTCTGTGGCTTCGAAGATTCTTCTGGAGGATTTTCAAGTCTGTAGTCTCTGGCTATATGTACAAAGTTTCGACACTTCTAACATTCAATATTATTTATTAAATATTCAAATTTATTTATGTTTCATTAAGCCCTGGGAGGTTCATATTTGACAAATCTCTAGGAATTGTATTGGTTCCTAGTGTACGTGCAACATTCTACAGCTTTATGACAAAATTTTCCACATGAATAAAAATAGCCATAAAAAATATGTTGGTACCTGGATGGAAATCTTCATCGAGGAATTGTCTTCCAAGGATGTTCTTGTGAATCATGTCCAATGAAGTCTACATGCATGTCAAATCTCATAGGTTCATTGTATTTTTTTGTAGAAGGTCTGGCTTCTTCTTTGTAACCAAGGCCAGTTTTGTCCTTGTAAGATCATTGATTGTTGATGAGTTCTTCCAATGCCCTTGAGCTGTTGGCATAGTTTTGGACAATTTTTCCCTTCTTCACTTCCTTACACAGCGAGACTACTTCGACTTATAATGCTTCCTTTTCTGGGTTTCTTTCTTCCATCTTCTTTTGATGTGACTCTTCAATACATTTGTGTTCTTCAACTTCAATTTTAAGACCTTGAACTTGTTCTTCAAGAGTATTGGAACAGATCTTCTCAACCTTGAGCTATTTTATAAGCTTGATTCCCTCCTTATAAAATTCTTCTATGTTCAACCCTTCTTCTTCATTGTCTGATACCTCTTGTTTAATGTGATTGGCCATAAACAATACTCTCTCATTGGCTTCTTCTTCGATATCATTGTCTTCATCAGATGATGAGCTATCTTCTTTAGAGAGAAAGTTCCTTTTGAATACTTTATTTTTTCTTTGCTTTTTGAATTTCTTAAAGCCTTTCTTTTCTTTTGAGTTGCCATCACTTATATTCAGACATTTTGTGGCGAAATTCCCAACCTCACCACAGCCGAAACATATCAATGGAAATTTACCCTTGAATTTTCCCTTACTAATTTTTAGTTTTCTCGTAAAGTAAGCATATTCTCCATCTGAAAGACCTTATTCATCATCTTCCTTTTCTTCACACTTTCAGGTGTAGGTTTATGCCTTTGAAGGTTGTTTCTCCTTATTAGTTTTCTTAGATGCAGCGAATGTAGTTTCTAGATGCAAAGTACCCTCTTCTTCATCAAGTCTCATTTCATATTCTATGAGAACTCCATGTAATTCCTCTTTTCACTATATTCTAAGGCCGATACCTTTGGGTTGAATCTCCCTGTAATGTTTTAAGAATCTTTCATATAATAGTCTTCTCGTTAACAGGTTCTCCCATTCCTTCTAGAGTGTTGGTTCTTTCATCAACGTGTTGGAAGTATGCAACAATGTTGTTATCTTCTTTCATTCTGAGTTTCTCAAAATTTTCTTTGTAGATTTGAAGCTTTTTCTTCTTTGACATTTGAGTCACCTGCATATATATTCTCAAGCTTGTCCAATAATTTTTTGGTGGTTTTACAACCCAAAACCTTATCATAAGAAGATTCAATAATTCCAATGATAATAATATTCTTTTCTTTTTCATCATTTACCAAATTCTTCTTACCTTGTTCATCTACAGTTGATGTAAATCCATTTTTAACAATGTCCCATACTTAGTAACCTTCCGCCAAGAGATAGACCTCCATTCTTCCTTTCCAGAGTGCATAATTATTTTCACTGAACAGAGGTACACCATTCTTGGTATGCTCAATGACCTCCTTCTAGTTGTTAAATTGCTATTGAAAGAACCAAGCTCTTATACTAGTTGTTGGAAATAATGAGAGGGGGAGTGAATCAATATTCCTTTCAATTAGTATTATTATTAATCTTCCAGAGCATTATTTAATCTTCAATTATTTTCAGTGTTTGTACAATGATAGAAGTAAACAAAAGGAACACAAATGCACACATTTTTTAAGGTGGAAACCCTCTCTGAGACAAAAAAAAACTTGAATGATTTTCTAGTGATTCTTTAATATTCAACTCCAATTGAAAAGAAAGCTTCAACTTCCTAGAATCTAGAAAATCATTCTTCTCCAGCTCCCACTGGATGGACGTTCCAACGCTCCAGATTCTTCAGTAGTCAACTAAACGGATGCCCCAACACCTAATGAGCTACAACTCACCCTAGCACCACCCTACCACCCAGAATTTTTCACAGTGTTGAACCTATTGGTGACTTCATGCACCAGACTAGGACCACCCTACCACCCTATAGAAGAATAAAAGAAGAATGGACTCCCGTACTAGGGAAAATGGCACACTTTACAATGATATAGAATGATGTATAAGAAGAAGACGCAATAGACTATAACCCCAAATATGACACAACCACCTAATGATGATCATAGACCTCCCGACACTGCCTCTTCAACTCTTGGTAGATAGACACTTGTACAATTTTTACAATGATGCATTTACAATGACTTAGTACAATAAAAACCTTTATAGTGATTGTATGCAGTGCTGCCCAGTTGAAGACTTCATGTGGTGAAATTATTGATGTTGTTCTGCACCTTGATTGCTGCTCTTGTCATGCTACGTTTGCTACACCTTGCTTTGCTTTGCTGGCCTAGAATGTCTGGTCCTTTGGAGCCCTTCACAACACATGATCTAGCTTTTACTTACCTTCTCGGATCTTTATATTGAATCTAGTGTATCTCTATTATTTCAGATACCCAATATGTGATTTCGATTTTGTAATAATCCTTCGAGTCTTCTTTCGAATTCCATAGATCTAGTTTGAATAGAGAATTTAAAAAACTTGAGTTTAAGTTTTCAAAATTATCCATAATATTATTTGTATTATCCATTTTTAAAATAAATATAGCTTCTATTTAAATCATATAATTTAAAATTTCATAAAATACTTCATATATTTTATTATGAAAATAATAATAATAATAATTTGTCAATTTGATATATTTTTTATAGTTTGGATGAATGATTAATGGTTAAGGATGAGTGTGCATGATTAAAAATCATATTACATGAGTTTATATATATATATATATATATATCCAATTTTGTTTGTGAGACAAGGGACCCGCCTTCGCACATAGATTTGAATGATAAGTCTACGAAGGCATACGTACTCTACCACCCTCTATTTCTAAACCTGTGATCTCTTAGGAGGAAATACATGCTCTAAACCATGATTGATCTAAGTATCGATGTTTTTTATGACACCTCAATCCTTCCTATTTTTGGATCATATCACTCGTCGATATGTCTAGAGGTAAACATGAAGAAGTGCAACAAGAAAAGTTCATTTAGATTTAAGGCGTTCTAGTTAAGGGACCCTACCTTCATTGACAAAGCGAAGAGATGCTAGTAATAAGTCCAAAAAAAGGAAGAAAGAGGATGAATACCTTCCAACTCCGACTAAATGACTTCAAAGAAAAAGTGAAGAAATGGAATAAAACAGAGTTTGGCCACACACAATAAGATAAAGAAAAATTACAAGCTTGTATGAAACAAGTACAACAACAAATGAGATTACAAGGGTGATCGAAGATCCTTTTGAGGGAGGAAAGAATACTTACATGTAAATTAGAAAAATGGAGAAATAAAGAGGAAATTGTGTGGAAATAAAAGTTCAGTGTACAGTGACTAAGAGAGGAGGACAAAAACAATAAATTCTTCCACAAGGCAATGATTTGAAGGACGAAATAGATTGGCCCAACATCAAGACATGGAGGCCTTGCTGGTGGAACATTTCACCGATATCTTGACGGAAATAGATGGAAGCAATTGCAAAAATAAAGCAATACATACCCAAGCTAATAATTCGAGACAATAATTTGGCACTACTACGAAATATTAAACTTAAATAGGTAGAAGAAGTTGTAAAAAACATAGCAAAATACAAAGCATCCAGACTAGATAGTTTTACAGCTGAATTCTACCAAGCAGCATGGCCACTCATAGGCAAAGAAATCTTAGAATTAACCCTTGGCACTCAATATCCTGACTTTTGACAGTTGTAATCCATATTTTCAAAAAAATTTATGGAAAGTTTTCATAATCTTACCAAAAACTTTAAATTATGTTGTCGATTTTTTAAACTACACTATTTGGAAAAAAGTAATTTTACTCATGCATGCCCATAATTATATTTAACAATTTGAAATCTGCCATATTCGTTATTGAAGTCAGAAATCGATAATAATGTGTGAAAAGTGATTTTACTTATGCATGCATTTTGATAATTATATTTAAAGGTGTGCAATCTGCCACATTCGTTATTTAAGTCAGAAATCGACTGTGGTTACGGCTGAGAAGTCTAATGAATTCAAACTTTCCAGGGGCACTCAGAAGCTCTTCTATAAACACTGAGAGGAACGTGGTAATAGTTGAACACTGCTCGGTGGTGCGGTGCGGCTGTAATAAAGAAAAGATTGCTCAAATGAGAAAGGGCGCCAGAAACTCGAAAAGGCCAAGAATGCAACTTTTGGTGAAACTGATGGTTGCAATTGAAGACAGTCTTCAACCAAGACACGGTAATGAACGTTGCCCATATATATTTCGAATTCCAAAAATATATTCGGAAGATATACTTCTGGATTCCATGTAAAATTTAGACACAACTTTAAGGGCACTAAATTCTGAAGATGTATGTGCAAGACTCATTGGTTTCATGTAAAATTTAAACACAGTTTTTAGGGTGGTGGTTGTGTTAGGTGAATTTATTATAAATATTAACACAATCATATTAGTAAATGGGGTTGATATACACTTAAAACATATAATTGATATACACACTAAAAGTTTATATCAATCACAAGGACAACCAAAAACTTTAATGTGTATATAATTATATGTTTTAAATATATATTAACAAAATTTATGTTAATATTTATAATCAATTGAACTAACACAATTAACACCCTAAAAATTGTGTTTAAAGTTTACATGAAACCATATGAAAACATATAAATGAGACTTGCACTTACATCTTCAGAATTTAGTGCCCGGAAAGTTGTGTCTAAATTTTACATGTAACCCAGGAATATATCTTCCAAATATAATTCTGGAATTCGGAAGATATGGACAAGGCTCATTTCTTTGTCTTGCTTGAATCTGTCTTCCATTGCAGCCATAAGTTTCACCAAAAGCTCCATTTTCGGTCGTTTCTAGTTTCTCGTGCCCTCCCTCATTTGAGCAATATTTTCTTTATTATGGCTGCACCTCACCTCCGAGCATTGTTCTCCTATGACCACGTACCTCTGAGTGTCTAAAGAAGAGCTGCCCAATACCCCTCGAAAGTTTGAATTCATTCGACTCCTCAGTCGTAACCACAGTCGATTTTTGACTTAAATACCGAATGTGGCAGATTGCAAATTGTTAAATAAAATCATGAAAATGCATGCATCCGTAAAATCACTTTTCACACATAATTATCATTTTCTGACGTCAATAGCGAATATGGAAGATTGCAAATGGTTAAATATAATTACGAACATGCATGTATTGGCAAAATTAATTTTTTTCCAAATACTGTAGTTTAAAAAACTGACAGAATAATTTCAAAATTTTGATAAAATTATGAAAGTTTTTAAAAGAAATTTTTGAAAATTTGAATTATAACTGTTAAACTAAATTTCAGGATTTTTGGCACCTAAGAGATTTTTGATAACGTTGAATCTATTTCCAAAATAAAAAAACTATTCAAGCACTCCAACTAACTAATTTAAAAAAAAAAAAAAATAAAAAAAATACCAAAAAAACCATGGTCCCGTGGTAGAGAACTCCTTTCCAAATTATTATTTTCTCTTGATAATCACATTCATTCCATGTTGACAGATCCTTTCCCTTCTTTGCATTCGCTAATATTTGTTAATTTTATAAAAAATAGTGTGTAGTGATATCGGCTCAATTGTTTATGGAGGAGTATTAATGTAATTTATTATAATGATTATGTTACGATGCAATTATCTCTATTTTAATAAACTAGTGAAATTGATAATGGAGGTGGTATGTGAATGAGGGTTTTGTGATCTATATTGTGTTCATTGGAAATCACAAGAAACTTTTTGTCAAACTCATTTAATTTTTTTTTTTTGGTTTATTCTTGGAACCTAATTACATTTTAATGGAAATAAAATTGAAATTTTTAGAATATATTAAGTGGAGAAATAGAATACACCAAAAATATTAAGACAAATTTTATTTAAATAATAATTTTAAAAAATATTAAATATAAATTTATATTAATTAAAAATTATGGAATAATGTTGTTAATATGATAAAAATAAATAAAAATAATAAAATATGTAAATATTTATAGTAATTAATATATATATGAGTTTGGAGTATGCTCTAAAACAGTTTATGCTTTGGTACGAGTGCAATTTCTTATGATGCAAGAAAAAAGGTTAGTGGCCCAAGGCCCAGAGGCACCTTGGAGGAGTGAAATCCCACCCCTTACTAACACAAGCCGATAATTTTTCATAATAACCTTTAAAAATCATGGATTGCAGTGAGGTGGCATGGTTTTTCATAATAACTGTTAAAAATCATGGATTGGAGTGAGGTGCTCTGGTTTTTCATAATAACGGTTAAAAATCATGGATTGTAGTGATGGTTATCCCCATTGCTAGTTTGAATAGAGAATTTTAAAAACTTGAGTTTAAGTTTTTAAAATTCTCCATAATATTATTTGCACTATCCATTTTTCAAATAAATATAGCTTTTATTTTAATCATATAATTTAAAAATTCACAAAATACTTAATATATTTTATTATTAAAATAATAATAATAATAATTTGTCAATTCGATATATTTTCGATAGTTGGGATGAATGATTAATGGTTAAGGATCAGTGTGCATGATTAAAAATAATATTACATGAGTTTTTTGAAATATATATATATATATATATATATAGCCTCCGCACATACATTTGACTGCTAAGTCTACGAAGGCATACATACTCTACCCCCCCTCTATTTCTTAACTTGTGACCTCTTAGGAGGAAATACATGCTCTTAACCATGCTAGTTTGAGATCATATCACTCGTCGATATGTCTAGACTTAGACATGAAGTAGTGCAACAAGAAAAGGTCGTTTAGATTTAAGGAATTCTGGTTAAGGGACCCTACCTTCATTAACAAAGCCAAGGGATGGTGGGAGGAAGTCCAAATAAAAGAAAGAAAGAGGATGAATACCTTCCAACTCCAACTAAATGAATTCAAACAAAAAATGAAGAAATGGAATAAAACAGAGTTTAGCCACATAAAACAAACTAAAGAAAAATTATAGGCTTGTATGAAACAAGTACAACAACAAATGAGATAATAAGGGAGATGGGAGATCCTTGTGAGGGAGGAAGGAATCCTTACATGTAAATTAGAAAAATGGAGAAAGAAAAAGGAAATTGCATGGAAATAAAAATTCAGAGTACAGTGATTAAGAGAGGGGGCCGAAAACACCAATTTCTTCCACAAGGCGATGATTCAAAGAAGATAACATAACCAAATTTTTTCTCTTAAAAATGAAGGATGAAACAGGTTGGCCCAACATCAAGACATGGAGGCCTTGCTAGTAGAACCTTTTAGTGATATCTTGATGGAACCAGACGAAAAAAATTAAAAAGATAAAGCAATACATACCCCAGCTAATAAGTCAACATAATTTGGCACTACTACTAAAGATTAAACTTGAAGAGGTGGAAGAAGTTGTAAAAAGCATAGATAAAACAAAGCATCAAGACCATATAGTTTTACAATTGAATTATACCAAGCGGCATGGACATTAATTGGAAAAGACATCTAGGAATTAAGCTTGGGCACCCAAGATCCTGACTTTTGATAGTTACAACTCAAATTATCAAAAATTTCTATGGAAATATTTCATAATCTTACCAAAAATTTTAAATTATTCTGTCAATTTTTAAAACTACATTATTTGGAATAAAGTAATTTTACTAATGCATGCATGCCCATAATTATATTTAACGATTTGCAATCTAAAATATTCGTTATTGAAGTCAGAAATCGATAATAATGTGCGAAAAATAATTTTACAGATGCATTGCATAATTATATTTAACGATGTGCAACAATCGTTATTTAAGTCAGAAATCGACTGTGGTTATGGCTGAGAAGTCGAATGAATTCGAACTTTCCAGGGGTAATGGGCAGCTCTTCTGTAGACACTTAGAGGTACGTGCTAGTAGGAGAAAGTGCTCGGAGGTGAGTTGCGGCAGTAATAAAGAAAATATTGCTCAAATGAAGGAGGGCGCCAGAAACTGGAAAATGACATAAATGCAGCTTTGGTGAAACTGATGGTTGCAATTGAAGACAGATTCAACCAAGACACAGTAATGAACCTTGCCCATATATCTTGAGAATTCCAGAAATATATTCGGAATATATCTTTTTGGGTTCCATGTAACATTTTTACACAACTTTAAGGGCACTAAATTCTGAAGATGTATGTGCAAGGCTCATTCATAGGGTTTCACGTAAACTTTAAACACAGTGGTGGTTGTGTTAGGTGAATTGATTATAAATATTAACAAAATCATATTAATAAATATGGTTGATATACACTTAAAACATATAATTGATATATATAGTAAAAGCACAACCACAAACTTTAATGTATATATAATTATATGTTTTAAATATATAATAACAAAATTTACTAATATAATTGTGTTAATATTTATAATCAATTGACATAACACAATTAACACCGAAAAAAATGTGTTTAAAGTTTACATGAAACGATATGAAATCATATAAATTAGACTTGCACATACATATTCAGAATTTAGTGCCTTTAAAGTTGTCATTAAAATTTACATGCAACCTAGAAATATATCTCCCGAATATATTTCTGGAATTCGAAAGATATGGGCAAGGCTCATTGCCGTGTCTTGGTTGAATCTGTCGTCAATTGCAGACATCAGTTTCACAAAAAGCTGCATTTCTGGTCGTTTCCAGATTCTAGCGCCCTCCCTCATTTCAACAATATTTTCTTTTTTATGACCGCCCCTCACCTTCGAGCATTGTTCTCCTAAGAACTCGTTACTCTGAGTGTCTAAAGAAGAGCTTCCCAGTACGCCTGGATTAAAGTTCGAATTCATTCGACTCCTCAATCGTAACCACAATCGATTTCTGACTTAAATAGCGAATGTGGCAGATTGCAAATCGTTAAATAAAATCATGAAAATGCATGCATCCGTAAAATTACTTTCACACATAATTATTGATTTCTGACGTCAATAATGAATATTGCAGATTGCAAATGGTTAAACATAATTACGAACATGCATTCATTCATAAAACTATTTTTTTTCCAAATAGTGCAGTTTAAAAAACTAATAGAATAATTTCGAAATTTTGATAAGATTATGAAATTTTTTTAAATAAATTTTTGAAAATTTGAGTTATAACTGTTAAACAAAACTTTAGGATTTTGGGTGTCTGAGAAATTCTTGATAGTGCTGAATCTATTTCCACAATAAAAAAAACTATTCGAACACTGTAACTAACTATTTTTTTTTTAAATTAAAAAATCCCAAAAAAAAAACCATACAAAAAACCATGGTCCTGGGATAGAGAAGCCCTTCGCAAATTATTATTTTCTCATGATAAACACATTCATTCAATGTTGATAGATCCGTTCCCTTCTTTGAATTCACTAATATTTGTTAATTTTATAAAAAAAATAGTGTAGTGATATCGGCTCAATTGTTTATGGAGGAGTATTAATGTAATTCATTATAATGATTATGTTAGGATGCAATTATCTCTATTTTAATAAACTAGTGAAATTGATAATTGAAGTGGTATGTGAATGGGGCTTTTGTGATCTATATTGTGTTTATGGGGAATCACATGAAACTTTTTGTCAAACTCATTTAAAATCTTTTTCTTTTTTTAATTCTTTGGAACCCAATTACATTTTAATGGAAATAAAATCAAAATTTTTAGAATATCTTAAGTGGAGAAATAGAATACACCAAAATATCAAGATACATTTTATTTAAATAATAATTTAAAAAAATATTAAAATATAAATTTATATTAATTAAAAATTATGAAATAATATTTTTAATATAATAATAAAAATAAAAATAATAAAATATGTAAATATTTATAGTAATTAATATATATATGAGCTTGGAGTATGCTCTAAAACAATTTATGCTTTAGTATGAGTCCAATTTCTTATGATGCGAGAAAAATGGTTAGTGGCCCAAGACTCAAAGGCACCTTGGAGGAGTGAAAGCCCACCCCTTACTACCACAAGCTGATATTTTTTCATAATAACCATTAAAAATCATGGATTATAGTGAGGTGGCATGGTTTTTCATAATAACAGTTAAATATCATGCATTGGAGTGAGGTGGCATGGTTTTTCATAATAACAGTTAAAAATCATGGATTGCAATGATGGTTATCTCCACTGCTAGTATGACAACCGAGTTATGATCTGTTTTCCCACTATGCAGATAGTTCGAGGTGGCTTGGTTTTTCATGATAATTGTTACAAACCATAGATTGCAGTGATGGTTTTCCCACTGCTATTTTGAATAGAGAATTTAAAAAACTTGAGTTTAAGTTTTTAAAATTCTCCATAATATTATTTGTATTATCCATTTTTCAAATAAATATAGCTTCTATTTTAATCATATAATTTACAAATTCATAAAATACTTAATATATTTTATTATTAAAATAATAATAATAATAATTAATGCTTAAGAATGAGTGTGCATGACTATATATATATATATATATATATATATATATATATATATATATATATATATATATATATATATATATATATAATAATCCAATTTTGTTTGTGGGACAAGGGATCAACTTTGCACATTGATTTTCCTGCTAAGACTACAAAGGCATACATACTTTACCCCCTCAATTTCTTAACCCATGAACTCTTAGGAGAAAACACATGCTCTTAACCATGAATGATCTCAATAACGATGTTCTTTATAAGACCTGAATCCTTCCTAGTTTGGGATGGTATCACTTGTAGATATGTCTAGATGTAGACATGAAGTAGTGCAACAGGAAAAAGGTCGTTTAGATTTAAGGCATTCCGGTTAAGGGACCCTACCTTCATTGACAAAGCCAAGGGATGGCGGGAAGAAGTCCAAATAAAAGGAAGAAAGAGGTTGAATACCTTCCAACTCCGACTAAATGACTTCAAACAAAAAGTGATGAAATGGAATAAAACAAAGTTTGGCCACATACAACAAGATAAAGAAAAATTACAGGCTTGTATGAAACAAGTACAAAAACAAATGAGATTACAAGGAGATGGGATATCTTTGTGAGGGAGGATGGAATCCTTACATGTAAATTATAAAAACGGAGAAAGAAAGAGGAAATTGCGTGGAAATAAAATTTTAGAGTACAATAACTAAGAGAGGGGAACAAAAACACAAATTTCTTCCACAAGGCAATGATTCAAAGAAAATAACATAACCGATTTTTTTCCCTTAAAGATGAAGGACGAAACAGGGTGGCCCAACATCAAGACATGGAGGCATTGCTGGTGCAACATTTTAGTGATATCTTGATGGAACCAGACGAAACCAATTGAAAAGATAAAGAACATAATTTGGCACTACTACTAAAAATTAAACTTGAAGAGGTGGAAGAAGTTGTAGAAAGCATTAAAATAAACAAAGCATCAGTCTTACAGCTGAATTATACCAAGCAGCATTGCCATTCATACGCAAAGACATCCTGGAATTAATCCTGAGCACCCAAGATCCTGACTTTTGATAGTTATAATTCAGTTTTTCAAAAATTTCTATGGAATTTTTTCATAATCTTACCAAAAAATTTAAATTATTCTGTCAATTTTTTAAACTACACTATTTGGAAAAAAGTAATTTTACTAATGCATGTATGCCCATAATTATATTTAACGATTTGCAATCTTCCATATTCGTTATTGAAGTAAAAAATCGATAATAATGTGTGAAAAGTAATTCTACGGATGCATGCATTTTCATAATTATATTTAAGGATGTGCAATCTGCCACATTTGTTCTTTAAGTTAGAAATCGAGTGTAGTTACGGCTGAGAATTCGAACGAATTCGGGGTACTGAGCAGCTCTTCTTCAGACACTCAGAGGTACGTGGTAGTAGGAGAACACTGCTCGGAGGTGAGGTGCGGCCGTAATAACAAAAAGATTGCTCAAATGAGGGAGGGCGCCAAAAACTGGAAATGGCACAAATGCAGATTTTGGTGAAACTGATGGTTGCAATTGAAGACAGATTCAACCAAGACACGGTAATGAACGATGCCCATATATCTTCTGAATCCCAGAAATATATTCGGAGGATTTATATCTAGGTTCCGTGTAAAATTTAGACACAACTTTAACGATACTAAATTCTTAAGATATATGTGCAAGGCTCATTCATATGGTTTCATGTAAACTTTAAACAGAGTTTTTAGGGTGGAGGTTGTGTTAGGGGAATTGATTGTAAATATTAACACAATTATATTAGTAAATGTGTTTGATATACTCTTAAAACATATAATTGATATACACACTAAAATATTATATCAATCACAAGCACAGCCACAAACTTTAATGTGTATATAATTATATGTTTTAAATATATACTAACAAAATTTACTAATATAATTATATGAATATTTATAATCAATTGACCTAACACAATTAACACCCTAAAAATTGTGTTTAAAGTTTACATGAAACCATATAAATGAGACTTGCACATACATCTTCAGAATTTAGTGCCGTGAAAGTTGTGTTTAAATTTTACATGTAACCGAGAAACATATCTTCTGAATATATTTCTGGAATTCGGAAGATATGGGCAAGGCTCATTGTCATGTCTTGGTTGACTCTATCTTCATTGTCATGTCTTGGTTGACTCTATCTTCAATTGTAGCCATTAGTTTCACCAAAAGCTGAATTTCTGGTCGTTTCCATTTTCGGGCGCCCTTCCTCATTTCAACAATCTTTTCTTTATTACGACCGCACCTCACCTTCGAGCACTGTTCTCCTACGACCACTTACCTCTGAGTGTCTAAAGAAGAGTTTCCCAGTACCCCTGGAAAGTTTGAATTCATTCGACTCCTCAGTTGTAACCACAGTCTATTTCTGACTTGAATAGCAAATCATTAAATAACATCATGAAAATGCATGCATCCGTCAAATTACTTTTCACAAATAATTATCCATTTTTTACGTCAATAACGAATATGGAAGATTAAAAATGGTTAAATATAATTACGAACATGCATGCATTCGTAAAATTACTTTTTTTCCAAATAGTGTAGTTTAAAAAACTGACAGAATATTTTCGAAATTTTAATAAGATTATGAAAAAATTTAAATAAATTTTTGAAAAATTGAATTATAACTGTCTAACTAAACTTGAGGATTTTGGGTGCCTGAAAAAATTTCGATAGTACTAATATATTTCCACAATAAAACAAACTATTCAAATATTCCAACTAACTAATTTTTAAAAAAAATTAAAAAATCCCAAAAAAACAAAAAACAAAAACAAAAATAAAAAACAAAAACGAAAAAACAAAAAACAAAAACGAAAAAACAAAAAACAAAAACATGGTTCCCAAGGTAGAGAAACCCTTCACAAATTATTATTTTCTCATGATAATCACATTCATTCCATGTTGATAGATCCGTTCCCTTCTTTTCATTCACTAATATTTGTTAATTTTATAAAAAAATGTGTGTAGTGATATCGGCTCAATTGTCTATGGAGGAGTATTAATTTAATTCATTATAATGATTATGTTAGGATGCAATTATCTCTATTTTAATAAACTAGTGAAATTGATAACTGAAGTGGTATGTGAATGGGGTTTTGTGATCTTTATTTTGTGTATTAGAAATCACATGAAAATTTTTGTCAAACTCATTTGAAATCATTTTTTTGATTTATTCTTGGAACCCAATTACGTTTTAATGGAAATAAAATCAAAATTTTTAGAATATTTTAAGTGGAGAAATAGAATACAGACAATTTTTATTTAAATAATAATTTTAAAAAATATTAAAATATAAATTTATATTAATTAAAAATTATGGAATAATATTTTTAATGTAATAATAAAAATAAAAATATGAAAATATTTATAATAATTAATATATATTTGAGCTTGGAGTATGCTCTAAAATCGTTTATGTTTTGGTACAAGTGTATTTTTTACCATTAAAAATCATGGATTGCAGTGTGGTGGCCTATTTTTTCATAATAACGGTTAAAAATCATGGGTTGCACTAAGGTGGTTTGGTTTTTCATAATAACTGTTAAAAATCATGGATTGCAATGAGGTGGCATGGTTTTTCATAATAACGGTTAAAAATCATGGATTGCAGTGATGGTTATCTCCACTGCTAGTGTGACTACTGAGTTATGATGTGTTTTCTCACTAATAAGATAATTCTAGGTGGCTTGGTTTTTCATAATAATTGTTACAAATGATGGATTGCAGTGATGATTGTCCCCACTGCTAGTTTGAATAGAGAATTTAAAAAACTTGAGTTTAAGTTTTAAAATTCTCCATAATATTATTTGTATTATCCATTTTTCAAATAAATATAGCTTCTATTTTCATCATATAATATATAAATTCATAAAATACTTAAAATATTTTTATTATTAAAATAATAATAATAACAATAATAATAATAATAATAATTTGTCAATTCCATATATTTTTGGTAGTTGGGATGAATGGTTAAGAATGAGTGTGCATGATTAAAACGCATATAAATGAGTTTTTTGAAATATATATATATATATATATAATAATAATCCAATTTTGTTTGTAGGACAAGGAACTAGCCTCTGCACATAGATTTGATTGCCAAGTTTACGAAGGCATATATACTCCACCCCCTTCTATTTATGAACCGGTTACCTCTTACGAGAAAACACATGCTCTTAACGATGATTGATCTAAGTAGCGATGTATTTTATGAGACCTCAATCCTTCATAGTTTCGGATCATATCATTCATCAATATGTCTAGAGGTAAACATGAAGCAGTGCAACAAGAAAAAGTCATTTAGATTTAAGGCGTTCTAGTTAAGGGACCCTACCTTCATTGACAAATCGAAGCGATGGTGGGAAGAAGTCCAAATAAAAGGAAGAAAGAGGATGAATGCCTTCCAACTCCGATTAAATGAATTCAAACAAAAAGTGAAGAAATGGAATAAAACAGAGTTTTGCCACATACATCAAGATAAAGAAAACTTATAGGCTTGTATGAAACAAGTACAACAACAAATGAGATTACCAAGGAGATCGGAAATCCTTGTGAGGGAGGAAGGAATCCTTACATGTAAATTAGAAAAACAGAGAAAGAAAGAGGAAATTGCCTGGAAATAAAAATTCAGAGTACAGTAACTAAGAGAGGGGGACAAAAACACCAATTTCTTCCACAAGGCGATGATTCAGAGAAGGTAACATAACTGAATTTTTTCCCTTAACGATGAAGGACGAAACAGGTTGGCTTAACATCAAGACATGGAGGCCTTATGGTGGAACATTTTAATGATATATTGATGGAACTAGACGGAAGCAATTGAAAAGATACATTCAAGAACATAATTTGGCAGTACTACTAAAGATTAAACTTGAAGAGGTGGAAGAAGTTGTAAAACATAGCAAAAAACAAAGCATCCAGTCTAGATAGTTTTATAGCTGAATTCTATCAAGCAGCATGTTCATTCATAGGTAAAGACATTTTGGAATTAATTTTGGACACCCAAAATCCTGACTTTTGACAGTTGTAACTCAGATTTTTAAAAATTTCTGTAAAATTTTTTCATAATCTTACAAAAAATTTAAATTATTCTGTCGATATTTTAAACTAAACTATTTTGAAAAAAATAATTTTACTAATGCATGCATGCCCATAATTATATTTAACGATTTTCAATCTGTCATATTCGTTATTGAAGTCAGAAATCGATAATAGCGTGTGAAAAGTAATTTTACGAATGCATTCATTTTCATAATTATATTTAACGATGTGCAATCTGCCTTCATCGTTATTTACGTCAGAAATCGACTGTGTTTAAGGTTGAGAAGTCAAATGAATTCGAACTTTCCTGGGGTGCTGGGCAACTCTTCTATAGACACTCATAGGTACGTGCTAGTAGGAGAACACTGCTCGGAGGTGAGGTGCGGCCGTAATAAAGAAAATATTTCTCAAATGAGGGAGGGCATCAGAACTGGAAAAGGCCAGAAATGCAGCTTTTGGTGAAACTGATGGTTGCAATTGAAGACAGATTCTACCCAGACACAGTAATGAACCGTGCTCATATATCTTCAGAATTCCGAAAATATATTCGGAATATATATTTCTGGGTTCCATGTAACATTTGGACACAACTTTAAGGGCACTAAATTCTGAAGATGTATGTGCAAGGTTCATTTATATGGTTTTGTGTAAATTTTAAACACAGCTTTTAGGGTGGTGGTTGTGTTAGGTCAATTGATTATAAATATTAACATAATCATATTAGTTAATGTAGTTGATATACACTTAAAACATATAATGACATACACACTAAATACTTATATTAATCACAAGCACAATCACAAAATTTAATGTGTATATAATTATATGTTTTAAATATATACTAACAAAATTTGCTAATATAATTGTGTTAATATTTATTATCAATTAACCAAACGCAATTAACACCCTAAAAATTGTGTTTATAGTTTAGATGAAATGATATGAAATCATATAAATGAGACTTGCACATACATCTTCAGAATTTAGTGCCCCGAAAGTGGTGTCTAAATTTTACATGTAACCCAAAAATATATCTTCAGAATATATTTCTAGAATTCGGAAGATATGGGCAAGGCTCATTGTCATGTCTTAGTTGTATCTGTATTCAATTGCGGCCATCAATTTCACCAAAAGATGCATTTCTGGCCATTTCCAGTTTCTGGCACCCTCCCTCATTTGAGCAATCTTTTCTTTATTATGGCCGCACCTCACCTCCAACCACTGTTCTCTTAGGACCACGTGCCTCTGACTGTCTAAAGAAGAGCTGCCCAGTACCCCTGGAAAGTTTGAATTCATTCGACTCCTCATTCGTAACCACAGTCGATTTCTAACTTAAATAGCGAACGTGGCAGATTGCAAATCATTAAATAAAATCATGAAAATTCATGCATCCGTAAAATTACTTTTTACACATAATTATCGATTTACGACGTCAATAACGAATATTGCAGATTTCAAATGGATAAATATAATTACGAACATGCATGCATTCGTAAAATTACTTTTTTTCCAAATAGTGTAGTTTAAAAAAATGACAGAATAATTTCGAATTTTTTATAAGATTATGAAAAAAATTTAAATTTTTTTTTTTAAATTTGAGTTATAACTGTTAAACTAAAATTCAAGATTTTTAATAGTGCTAAATCTATTTCCAAAATAATAAAAACTATTTAAACACTCCAACTAACTGATTTAAATAAAATAATAAAAAATCCCAAAAAAAAATTCACAAGAAAATCATGGTCCCCGGAGTAGAGAACTACTTCACAAATTATTATATTCTCATGATAATCACATTCATTCCATGTTGATACATCCATTCCCTTCTTTGCACTCACTAATATTTGTTAATTTTATAAAAAAATAGTGTGTAGTGAGATCGACTCAATTGTTTATGGAAGAGTAATAATGTAATTCATTATAATAATTATGTTACAATGCAATTATCTCTATTTTAATAAACTAGTGAAACTAATCATGGAAGTGGTATGTGAATGGGGTTTTGTGATCTATATTGTGTCTATTGGAAATCATATGAAACTTTTTTCAAACTCATTTAAAATCATTTTTTTGGTTTATTTTTGGCACCCAATTACATTTTAATGGAAATAAAATCAAATTTTTTGGAATATCTGAAGTGGAGAAATAGAATACACCAAAAATATTAAGACAATTTTCATTTAAATAATAATTTTAAAAAATATTAAAATATAAATTTATATTAATTAAAAATTATGGAATAATATTTTTAATATAATAATAAAAATAAAAATAATAAAATATGTAAATATTTATATTAATTAATATATATGAGCTTGGAGTATGCTCTAAAACCATTTATGCTTTGGTAAGAGTGCAATTTCTTATGATGTGAGAAAAAGGGTTAGTGGCCGAAGACCCAGAGGCACCTTGGAGGATCGAAAGCCTTGCCCTTACTACCAAAAGCTGATAGTTTTTCATAATAACTTTTAAAAATCATGGATTGTAGTGAGGTGGCGTGGCTTTTCATAATAACCGTTAAAAATCATGGATTGTAGTGAGGTGGCGTCATGGATTGCAGTGATAGTTATCTCCATTGCTAGTTTGACTACTGAGTTATGATGTGCTTTCCCACTATGAGAATAATTCGAGGTGGCTTGGTTTTTCATAACAAATGTTACAAACCATGGATTGCAGTGATGGTTGTCCCCACTGCTAGTTTGAATAGAGAATTTAAAAAAATTGAGTTAAGTTTTAGAAATTCTCCATAATATTATTTGTATTATCCATTTTTCAAATAAATATAGCTTCTATATTAATCGTATAATTTAAAAATTCATAAAATACTTAATATATTTTATTATTAAAATAATAATAATAATAATAATTTGTCAATCCGATATATTTTTCATAGTTTGGATGAATGATTAATGGCTAAGGATGAGTGTGCATGATTAAAAATAATAGTACATGAGTTTTTTGAAATATATATATATATATATATATATATTGTAGCTGCTACAACACCCTCCAAAATTTCGCCCTTTTAAAATTTTTGAGCTCCTAACCTTTTGAAAAAGTAGAGTTAAGCCCAAGTTCACTCTTTCAAAATCTCAAGTTGCAAAGTCACAGAAATGGTCAAACTAGACCTTTGCGACCATGCGACCTTGCAACCCCTCAGGTCGCGAAGTTGCAAGGTCACACATTATCCAGAAACCAAAGGATTGTGACCTTGCGACCTTGCGACTCCCAGGTCGCGAGGTCGCAGAGTCGCAAGGTCACATCTCTCATCAACTCAACTCATTTGCAACCTTGCAACCCTCATTTATTGTCCACACGTGCAACCCCTTTATAAATAGAAGGGTAACATAGGTCGCATTCAACCTACACGACGTAGAAATAAAATCACCTCTGACAAGCCAACTAGAGCACATTTTTCCTGGGTAAGTTGCTTAATCCTCCTACTATTTCCTTTCGTTTGATTGTTGCCTCCATTACCCTCACCTTGGCCTATCTAAAACTCAACCTAGCTTCTGTTTAAACCTTCCATGAATCCTATTGCTAAGCTTTCTCCTCCCTGTAGCTTGACTTCCCTGTTTACCTCCTCTAGGAAGCTTCCCTTTCATCAGTCTATTCAGGTTCCCTTTCCAGTGCTTTCCAATAACGAACTTCATGCATGCTTTCCACTTGATGTGTTTCCTCACCTCCCTTTGTGATTAAAAGCAAGCAGAAGGTTTTAATCACCACGTAGCCCGTCTGCCGAGCCCTAGAGAAACCCCTCAACTCCGCGACCTCGCGACCTTGGTCACTAAGTTGCAAGGTCACTAGGTCTCATATTTGTGAAATTTTAAAGTGACACGCCTTTGCGACTTAGCGACCTCACGACCTGGTTGTGAGTCGCTAAGTCACCAGGTCGCATTTTTGTGAAAATCTAAATCGGCACAACTCCGCGACTTAGCGACCTCGTGACCTGGTCGTGAGTCACTAAGTAACTAGGTCGCTTTTCTTTGAAAGTTTAAACCAACGTGACCTAGCAACCCAGTGACCCAGTGACAAGGTCACCAGGTTGTAGGTTCATCCATTTCCTTCAAAAATAGTTGAGCAGAGATAGGAGTAGCCCAAGTATTTATAAATATGACATCTGCTTTATTGTGAGATTGTTTCATGAATATTCCAGGGAACCTCGAAGCCGAGCTCGAGTGCGTATCAATCTCATTGGCCTCAAGTGATATGGGGCTTCTGGCAGTTCGGAAAAGGATCAAAAGCCCTAAGATAGAAATCTCAGAAGATGATATACCTCTTTCTCTCCCCCATCTCTATGGAGATACCGCCTACACATTCGGCAAAGGGGACAGTATGAGTTGGTATCAGGTGTGCCAAGAATTCACAAAGCCTGAATTCCCAGAGGACCTCCCAGACTGGCAGGTGTATGTTGAGGTTAAGAGATCCAAGCTCCACTACGTAGGGGCCCATTCGCCTATATTCCCATATGCAGAGTTGATCGAGTGGATCCTACAAAAGTTCGACCCCAAGATCTGGGTTATTCGGAATCATGCCAGGAAATCATTCGCAAATCTGAAGGGACAAGATGCAGAATTATATTATGCACTTCCCACCCAAGAACAGACCTTCACCGAGGAATGGGCCACCACTCATGTAGTTCCCATACCCGGGACCTTAAGGGGATGGTGGGAGGACCTGGAAAAGTTCAAGCTCAAAAAGGACCAGGAATATCAGACAGCGAGTCTCAGGAAGGTCTACAAGCTCATGGCAGCAATGTTATGTAGGATGTATGGCCACCCAGATGCCACCACCTTCAACGACACTTGGGTTTCTCTCATGTATGCTATCACCGTATACAACACCCGCTTCAACTGGGCCAACTTGATAGTGACAACCCTCAAATAAAACATATCTTCAGCACTAGCACCTGATGAAGGGTATGCATCATAATTTTATATGGCCTCCTATCTTTTGGATGTAGTATGTGCAAGGTGCCATTTTGAGGGGTGGGCACAGAACTGGGATCAAGAGCACGACAATCCAATTCACAAGAAGTTGCAGGTGTTCTGGGACTCCATATATAAGCAAGACATGGTGTCAATCTGGCACAGCTTCATCCTCGCACTCTACAGAAAACTGTTTGGAAAAGACACTCCGTGCATGTCTGGGCTGTTAGGCCTCTGTAATTTAGTAGAGTGGAAAGACTAAACGCTGCAGAGACTACATCAAAAAACACTTTGGGATTCTAGGATCTAGCCCTCCTGAATCCAGAAAGAGATCTCTCTATAAGTGCAAATATTGAGTTATCTTTTTAAGGTTTTTAGTGTGATTTTAGGCTAGTCATTAAGAACAAGGTTTTTGTTTGTTTGGTTGGGTGTGATCTTTAATTGAGTGGAAAGTCCTAAAAATGAAAGAGTTTCAGAGGGGTGAAGGTGTGAATAATCAAAACAAGGTTCAACTAATAGGATAGGTATGAAACAACACTTAATCCATTGGGCTATGGAGTCATAAAAGGTTTTAATTGTACAATAGTTTTCAAGAGTGGTCCATGGGGCAAGTCATATATAACAAAGGATCTCTTTAGATTAAATGATGGAATGGAACGTTAAAAGTGTTGTGAAAGTGGAAAAAGCCAATAATTTCAACAAGGATTTATCAAATTTCCATACAAGAAAAGCCTTTTTAAGCAAATGTTTGAAACCAGCCAAAGGACAGGGCTAACCATAGACTTCTTTGGACAAGCTTGTATTAAAGCTAACTTATTAGACAACAATCCAGTAATCTCACTAGACTACTTTCAGAAGGGATGAAAACAGATAAGAAAAACAAAGTGTAGCCTAAGATCAGGTCAGATGCATTAAAATAAAAGCCTGCTTTTAGCATACTCTTAGGGAAACTTTCAAACCACCTTTGGAGAAAGAAATAGAAGACAGGGAAAACCATAAAGTTTTCTAGTTTAACTCTACTTAGCATGTAATGAAACTATCATTCAAGAACAATGTTTAGAGTTTAGATAGTAAGACATGGGCTCTCCAACATTCCTTGACTGTTTGGACTGTATTAAATAATTATTAAATACACAATTGGAGGAACACATAAAGATAAACCTTATCAGTGAGAGTAGGGTACTTCTAAGAGTAAATCCTACCTTTATATTTGATGTTCTTTATCAGAGAAAAATGGACAATTTTGTGGAAAAAATAAGAAGGAAAACAAGTACAATGAGAGGTACATCACCAATGGTATAGACCAGGATCCCATGAATCATCTTGTACATTGATGTCAATCCAATTACAAACTACATGTCCAATGTTTCATCACAGCTTCAAATTTCTCTTCTCAACTTAACTTCTTTGATTACAAACAGAGCTTCAACAACCTCTGCAAAATATTTACATGCAGAAAGTTTCGAGTAGCAAGTATTGCATCAAAGTCCAACAACCAACAACATCTCATCTTCTTCAGAAGTATTTATAGAAGAAAGAGGAGGTGGGATGAAAGAAGAGGTCTCTAGGTTCAATTAATACAAGTTAATGCCTCTCTGTCTTTGAGAAGCTCAATAGAGAATATTTCTGATCTTTTCCATGTATTAATTGGTTTTCATTTAATTTTTAGCTACTTGGAAGATTTTGTTGACTTTAAACTCTTTCAGACAGGCTGACAATAACTCTGGCTGTCTTTAACAAAAATATCACTGACTAAGGCAATTACTATGCCTTCTTTTGATTTATTGAGGCTGCAGGTGGCACTTTGGTAGCTGAAGAGGATATTTTTGGCCTCTAATGTGGCATTCGAGGATTTTCTGGATGTTTTTCTTCATTCTGTGGATTAGGCCTTTGATTCTTGAGTTTGTGCCTTAATCCCTTTAAACTCTAATTAAAATCTTTAATTCTTCTGATTATGCTATGATATTCTGTCTTTGATACTGATATTCTTTCATTAATTGATGCTCACTGTGTTTGCTATTTGCAGGTGCGCAGAGGATTTATTGATGTTTTTTCTCAGAAAATCGATAATCATGACTTATCGATTCCGTAAAATCATGTAATTAGAACTCGCAAACCCTTTGAAATTGAATCAAGGGCCATGAGGATCGTCATCCTCAGTCTATAACACTGTAAACATCTGTGGGAGGGTTTTACCCTTTAACTTATAAAACCTACATAAAACAAACAATCGTTATTTAAATCTTGCGAAAATAGGTTTAAACTGCTTTGGAAGGTTCGTGGAAGTGTTTCAGAGCAACGAGGATGGATGAATGCAGTAGTAGAAAGGAGAAACCCTTGGTGGAAGCGAAGCAGGGTTTGAATTTTTAAATTTGGCACGGAAATGATAAAGGGTTGTTTCAGAAAACCGGGGGGGAGGCGGTATTAACTTTTGGAAAGCGATACCATTCATCGCTCAACACGTGGATTTTAAAAACATCTTTTATTGCATGGAAGTAGTGCATTATGGAGCGGGGAAAAAAATTACGCGATATGGATCCCTGTCCATCGGATGATCGTCGGGCGATCAAATGGCGCAGATAAAACGCGATGGGGGGTACGATGCAGGGCAGAAAATGGAGTGGGGTTAGGTGATGATGTAACGTTTCTATCGCATAGTGGACGAGTGTTGGATTTATCGGTTTAAGTCCCAATCGTTAGATCTTCTCAGATGGACAGTCAAGATTGAAAAGGAGGAGCGGATAGATGGATGGAGGAAAAGGTAAGGCAGGGTGAATGGGAGGATGGATGGGGCTCGATGGCTGTTGATCTATAGAGATCAACTGTTTAGATTTGTTTAGACCATAACGTCAGGAATGAAGAAAAAAGAAGGAAAGTTGAGTGCGGGAAGGGTTTTTAAGCCCTTTAGCACCCGATCGTGAGGCTTTAGGACACATGGAGGAAGGGGCTTAAGGTAATAAGCTCTCGGGGGCTTAAAAACTTTATAGTGCAGAAAACTGTATTAAGGCCAAAAAAAGAGATTTTTAGGGCCTGAATAGGGTTCCGGTAGATGAAAGAAAGGGCTTTTAAACCAAATAAAGGGAGATTTAAGGTTTAAGAGGGTTAAAAATGGTTTTGAGAGGCAAATGAAGGGGTTTATGGATGCAATGGAGAAGGAAATGGAAAATTCAAAATGATGAAAGATGGAGTTTTTAAGCAGTCTTTCTCTTACTAAACAACAGGTACTTTAGGGCTAATAGTGACACAGAAGTGAAGATTAACTGAAAGGGTAAATATCATTATAAGACATCAAGAACTCACAATTTGGACAAGAATTGTTTTTTGAAGGCTAAAAATATTTAGCCACCATTTGATATGACAAATTTTATAGGTGGCTAACATGGGCGAGCCATGAAGACAATAACCCGAGTGGATAATTGGTTTCCTATCATGGATAGCACTTTCATTCGAGTCTTCGAGTCGCTCAAATCTCCTCATGCACTGCCCCAGTTCGTCACCGACAAACTGCTCCTCCAAGAAACATGTTACAAGATGTCGGGTAGTTTTTCAAAGGTTCTCAATAAGGGCAAGAAGAAGCCATGGCCCACTCTGCTGCTCACTACCAATGCCTACACAGTCAAATATTTCAGGGAAGTAGAGGCAGAGGCTGAGCGATTCAAGGGATTTTGTCTACCTCTCGTGTCACACCAGATGTATGATCCTAAGAGAATCATCCTTGCCCATTCCAAACGGGCCAAATTTAAATGGAGCTACCAGTATACTGAATGCCTAGTTGAATATATAATCAAGAACTGGTAAAACAAAGATAGGGAGGCCACTCTAGAGGAATCAACTGATCAGGAAGATCAATACAATCAAACTTTAGAGGAAAGAATCCAGACGCTAGGAGGAGCCTTGTCTTCCAATGCCAAGAAGCAAAGGACTCGTACGGTCCATAACTCTTCTGCCCAGCGAAGAGAAAAGGAGGATAAAGCTCAAAAAGAACCTGAGGAGAAGGCAAAGGAAGAGGAGGATAAATAAAAGAAACAACTGAAATAATAACAAAGAAAGAAGCGAGCGAAAGAAACCCGTAAGAAAATGGAAGAGGAACAACAGAGGAAAGAAGAGGAAGAAAAGGAAGAAGTTGAGCGCCAATGAAAGATAAAGCAAGATAAATCAAAAGCTGAGCTCCAGCTAAAGGAAGATCAAGATAAAGCAGAAGCTGAGCACCAGCTAAAGGAAGAACAAGATAGAGCATAAGCAGAGCAAAGAGGAGGGAGGAAGAAAGTTGGAAGTCAAGGGAAGATTCCTCCAAGGGAGCCAAAGGTAGCAAGACACCTCCTCTAGAGACAGAGAAACAGACAGAGATGCCACACATCGAGGTAACCCAGACAACTCCTGCAACCAATGTGCGTTTTTCTCTCTTGGAATTGGGTACCTTTGAGGATCGAGATGAGGAAGTGTTTGATCTGACAAGACTTACCTATGATCAATTCACACACAAGATCAGGCAAGAGAAGAGAATATGCTTAGCACGGAACCCTGTTGCACCCCTTACAACCACCATAGAGAAGGATATAGTCTTGGATACTAGGACCAATCTAGTTATGATTGCATCAGCTTGCACCGCTTTTGTAGTAGCCACAGAGGTGAACATAAGCAGAATGAGTAGAGAAATTTTGTCCCTGCAGAATAGACTACAGACCTACGAACAAAAGACAGCTAAGTTGGAACAATAAAAGAAGGTGCTAGAAGAAGAAGTCCAACAGTTTCAGGTTAAGAATGCCCCTAATAATGAAGTGCCACTCAATATTCAAGGAGAGGTGGTCACTTTGGAGGCCACCATGAAGCAAGTATATGAAGAAATATTCCCAATAAAACAAACCGTCGCACCACTACTGAAAGCACAGGCAGAAACCAAGAGGAGGAACACACAGCTAAAGGAAGCCTCTATTGCCTTGGACAGAATACTAGAATGGTCGAACATGTATCCACAAGCTTTGGACACTTTGCCTATAAAATATTGGATCGACATCCAAAATGATAATGTTCAAATCTGGATAAAGGTACAATCCAAAGAGAAACTTATTAACGATTTTGAGAAAGTAATGTTCGCATATGAACATCTGATTAGCGACATTGACTCAATGGAAAAAGTACACCACATTCCTTCTCTGGGTGCATTGGGAAAATAGAAAACACGGGAAGAAGTCGCGAAAGATATTCAAGAATTTTTACAACCCATAAGGCAAGCAACCGTCTCCCAGGACCTTCCAGCATCACAAGAGAACCTTGTTCAATTCATTGTGACACCGGTCTGGATCTATACCAAACTAGCCTCCCTGTCGAACCAGATCACGATCAAGAGAGACACTTAGATCCCAAATGCTCTCGAGTGCCATCATAGGTTGAGAGAAGATACTCCTAAGGTTTCCCCAATTGCTGCAGATTATCAAGCATGGTGGATTTACCTCAAGGAACAACAATAGGTAGATGTCCCTGATCTCGCAAACACCCAACTACTTCCATGACCAAGTCACATATTGTAGCAAACAAAAGAGGTCAAAGGTTGAAAAAAACAAGGGGTCGTAAGTCGCATTCAAAGCCAAGGTTGCAAGTCGCAAATTCCCTCGAGTCGCAGAGTATGTCAATGGTCAAGAAGGCGAATAGTCAGGGATACCCAAGGGTCAATTTTGTTCTATAAATACTTCCTTTGGGAAATTGTCAAGGATCTTTTTTTTGGGACTCCAAAGGAGCAAAGAGAATTGTATAGGATTGAATACACTTTTCTGAGAATGAATACAAGGACTTGTTTTGATTCCACTCTTGGATCCGATGAGGACTAATGTGTTAACACTATGAATATTTTGTCTTATGTATCTGATATCTTTATGATTAAGTAATTTGTGTTTTCTGATTATATCATTTATACATTTCAGCTCACTAAATGTGTTAATGATGTTTGGTTGTTTACTTAGGAGATGTTAGCAACTACATTACTAACATTTATCTTATCTCTGAGAATCCTTAAGGAAGTGAAGGGTTCTCCAACCATACAATACTATTTCTCCTGTGGTTTGAACAAATTTTACAAGCATGACCCTAATGATGTGCTGCTTACAACATTTCCTTTGGCCGCATGCCTTAACTCATCTTGCTATTTGTAGTGTTTTATGTTCATTCAGACTCATCAACCATTTTTCTAGTACCATCTGAATAATCATGTGTTCATAGATCTGTAGGGATCATTTGTGTCAGAGTAAAAGGAGTATTTAGTGGTAGTCGGACCCACACCCGGGACGAGATCCCTATCACAAACAGTTAGAGTCTAATCGAGACTTTTTAACAGGGAGATCCCTTACTATTGGCTAGACATTTTTTCTCGTCAACAGATTTTGGTGCTAGGAGGGTCGGAATGGCAGGCTCCCATCACACAAGAAACATTCTATTGCAAACCCCGTAGGGGGAAATCATGTACGAAAACACTAGTCTACCACCCCTGAACATTATCTTGAAGAAGAACCCCCTTTCTATGAGATCACCTCTGACTAGCTAAGGGCCTTGCACCCAATCACCCATGAACTCATGACAGGCTTACAAAACATCTTGGCCACCAATTCTCTGGTCAACCGTTGAACTCCTGTGGCCAACTAGACTCACCAGGGAGCCCTGGTAAATTCCCTACCTCAGCTGGTAGGTCTCATGATAGAATATTATGCTAATATAGTAGAGTTTAATTCGGTAGATCCCCTGACAGTCCCCAAGGGAATGAAGGAGGGGGCCCAGAAATCACCGAAACCAAACCTGACCAACCTATGAACGATGACACTCAAGAAAATAACCAGCCCGAGGCCATAACCGGGAGGGGCCAGGGAAATAGGGGCCGAGGTGATAGAGGCTGTGGGAAAGGTTGAAATATGGGACACCCTTAACACAACCTAAACCAAAATAGGTTCAATTTCCTTTACAACTAGTGAAACATCAAGAATGTAGGGAACCACGAGAGAAACCAAGACATGCACTCCCATCATGAATGCGAATCATCCGTCTCAGGCATAGGGAGAAAATCTGAAAGTGAAATAGGGCATGTATACATACCGCGCCACCAGGAGGCTAGGCATGTGTAGCCGCTGGCCTGGATGGCACAATATCCCTTAGCTCTCCATGGTCCCCTCCATGACATGCCTTGACACCCTGAGAAGCACCTCCCCAAGTTCGACCCCAAAAAGGGTATGTTGGCCGAAGATCACATAAGAAAATATTACCTAGCCTTACAAATGATTAGGGTGCAGTCTAACGATGTAGCATGCTGACTCTTTCCTATACTTTAGAAAATAAAGCTGCTACATGGTACCAATCTCTCCATATTGCTTCCATTTCTTCCTGGGAGAAATTTCGCCATACTTTCCTTCAAAAGTTTTCGGAAGACAAAACTCCTTCTATGCTTCTCACAGAGCTTCGTACTTTGAAATGCTAGAAGAAGGAGAAAATCAAAGACTTCAATCAATGGTTCACTACTATATTGAACAAGTTCCCACCGAATATGGCCTTGGATGATTCCATCACCATTGACTACTACACACGGGCTTTCGCTCGGGATATTGCCATGTTCGTGAAACGTAAAGCTAGATATACCCTAGCGGAAAATTACACCACCGCCCTCGCTGTCAAAAGGGACATGCTATCCATAGGAGCCATCGAACATGATGGCTAGGATGATCAAAAGTCGGCCACGAAGAGAGTCTAATCCTCAACCCATAAATTCAGAGACAAAGACAAAGACCCTTTCGATTTCGAAAGTATCATGAAGTCCCTCAAGCCTTTAACCAACAAAGTCTCTGATCTGAAGAGGAAGAACAATGACTCTGCCTCAGGTGCTAAAACGCAGAAACCTTTCTTTAGGAGGAATAACCCCACTATTAACCAGCCTCCGTCAAACTCGAGTGCTAGCCTCAACGTTGAAGAAATCGACAAGGATAATTTTTTTCTTTCCATCAAGCCTCCCACTCAGAGAAAACTTGCCCCCAGTGGATCAATAGCTAAATAACTCAATGAAAGATTGCCTCTCCTGAGGGGTGCATTCATTACCGAGATGTGTTTTCCTGGACATATGATGAGATATGAACCTATGACATGTGGATCATCCAGCACGTGATACCCATGAAGGAAGGAGTGAAACCATTCCAGTAGAAGTTGAGGAAAGTACACCCCACCTTAGAGTCGATGATCCAAAAGGAACTAAAGAAAATCTTGGATGCGCGTATAGTTTTCAAAGTCCGGAATACAACTTGGGTGTCAAATTTGGTCCGAGTTCATAAGAAATCTGGAAAAATCTATTTATGCATATACTTCCGAAATTTGAACAGATCGTCGGACAAGGAAAAGTACCCGGTGCCCCCTATGGAGAAAATCCTTCAAGCTGTATCAGGATCGGAAACGTTCTCTTTATTGGATGCGTTTTCAGGTTATAACCAAGTACTAGTCGCTGAACCAGACCAACCGAAAACCACATTCAGAACTAAATGGGGAACTTTCGCATTCAGATGCATGCCCTTTGGCTTGATCAATGTTGGCGGGACCTTCCAGAGAGCCATGGACATCGCCTTCTAAGGCCCCATAGGGAAAAGCATGGGAGTATATGTTAGCCACCTATAAATTTGTTATAGCAAAAGGTGGCTAAAACTTTTTTGAGCCTTCAAGGAACACATTTTATTGCTAAAAAGTGTTGGCTCTTGAAGACTCTTGAAGGCCTCATGCCTCTGTCCCAATTTCACTGCTGTGCCCATTTCCACACTCAGAAAATCCTGCTCATGCCCAAGAAAGAATACTGCTCCAAGCACCATTTTCCTTTTCCCCCTTCTTCCAGACTAACCTCATCTTTGCCATTCCTTTTTCCATTAAAACCTTCATTTTCATGTTTTTCCCCTTTTCCCTTTATTCAAAATCCCTTGATAAGCTTCTAAGACCCTTTCTTAGCCTTATCGAAACCCACCAGCTCCTTTGAAAATTATTGAAAAATGCCTAAAAAACACATTTTCATATTATGGACTTAATCCCCCTTCGGCTAAGTCTTTAGCCCTCCTTTCCATATGCCCTGGTGCTGGAACCGAGTGCCAGCCTTCCAAGCGCTTATCGCATTGCCCAATTGCGATTAGCCCCTCCGTTTTAACCCTCGGTCATATGTTCCTCCATGCGTCCAAAGGCCCCGCAGTCGGGTGCCAAGCCATTTTGTATATTAATTATGTCCACCCAAAGTTTAAAACCTTTGGTTATATATTAAATCCGTCGGCTTTTATTATATTATAAATTTTCCGCCGGTCCAAAATTTCAATCACTCCGCACCATCAATCTGATCTGAAGATCAGACGGCGCGAGATCTATCAACCCGATGGTCCCCGCCATCCACTCACCATTCCAAAACCACGCGGTATCCATCGCACTGCCTTCAAGCGGAAGGCGGTTTTTTCCCAATCGGTAGTGATTCCATACACTGGCCGACACGTGTCCTGGGCACTGTTCATAAAACTGCCGTCCATCACGCATTAAAGATCGGACGTGGACCTGACGTGATATTGACGTCCACCATCCGATCTGAGGCCGCCCATCGGACGACGATCGCTCGACAAAAAAGCCTGACAGTTAACCAGGCTACGATGCGGTATTTAACAGATCTTCATCGTCGATCTGATCTGTAGATCGACGGCCCATATTTCATCGCTCAGTCCCCTCGCCCATAGCAGTGCCGATGGTCCCAATGCCACATCAACATCCACGTGGCAGAGTTCTATTGGGGCAGGTCTCTGTGGTTTCTCGTCCAGTCAGCAAAACCGGACCCGGGAACTTTATTCAGCATAGTTTTATTAAAAAATTTTGAGGTCCGAGTGTGTTTTTATAAGGTTTTTGACATATGATCCCAACCGTTGATCGCTTGGGCCGCTCTCATCCGATGGCCCACGATTTTCCCAACTCCCAATATTGATTTTCGACCATTTTCCTCCAAAGCGAAGGTTTTAAACCTTTGTCTCCCCTTTTTTTATTATTTTTCTGAATAATGTAACCCCTGTACGTGTTTATTCACCTCTGTTCCTGACCGTCGATCTCTGCGCGATCGACGGCCCCGATTCAAAGTCTTCTACCGCCCTCCCTTTGACCCCTTCTAATCAATCTCTACCGTTGGATGATGCCATCCAACGGCCATGCTCTCTCCACTTGCCTTCTGAAGCAGTTAACCTATACATGTAGGATTTCCTAATGTTTTTTGTATTTTGCAGGGTTTAAAGGTTTTTTTCGCTATGTCTGAAGAAAATTCAAAGGTAGAGGGTGGCGATCCTCCAGCCTCTGATTGACCAGAGAAATCATTTTCAGGGTTTAAATTTCATGTTTTATCAATGATTCATTAGGCATTGATGCCATTCGATCCCTATACAGCCCTGCGTACCAAAAAACATAGTTAATCAAGCACCGGTCAGAGAGTATCAGTGTCGAAGACAAAAATGCACCAGGACAGAAGATTGAAGACAGATTTGTGGGGATCACAGCTAAGAATGATTATCAAAAGCCTAATCCCCAATTAAAACATAGTTTAAAGAAAATCTTAAGTGTTTTATCAACAGAAGGCCTCCACCGCCACATCTAAGGCGAATTGATTCCTCTCAGCTACCACCAGTGCCACCTGTAGCCACAAGCGTTCAAACAAAGGCTGAAGTTATTGAGCAAGATCATATATCCACCTCGCAACCACCAGAGAGTAAATTCTGCAGACAAACTAATGACAAAATATCAACAGAGTAAATTCGACATCACACAGAGCCTCAAAGGTCAAAAAGAGCTCCCACCGAGCTTAAATCTTTCTGTAAACCATTTAATACAGAGGACACCTATGTAAGTTTCTTCATAGAGCCCCCCAAAGGCCAAGAAGACATTAAGTCTGTATTAATTGTAATTGGAGATATTTTATCAGATCTCACCTCCTCATCCTTCTATATATACTCCTACAGAAGATGAGTGAGGGGTTGGTTAAGTTGGTTGCAGAAATTTGAAATACATTTGAGCTTGAGACTTCTATCTGTAAATAGTGTTCACTGGCCCTTGAAGCTTTGTTTGTGTTAGATTTGTTAGGTTGGATAGTGAAGATGATTGCTGAACTGAAACATTGGACCTGAGTACTGTAACTCGTTTGACATCAATAACAAGCTGTTTCTTGGGATCCTAGTCTATATCATTGGTGAAGTGCCCCTTTCTTTTTTATTTTTTTTCCTTCTATGTATGTCATATTGTTCACTTTTCTCTGATAAAGAACAACATTTATAGAGTTAGGATTCACTGTTTACCAGTACCCTTCTCTGACTAATAAGCTTTATCTCAATGTTTTCCTCCAATTTGTTTATTTAAGAATGATTCAATACAGTCTAAACAGTTAGGAATGTTGGCATTCCCTCGTCCTACTGTTTGCTTTAAACATTTTTCTTGAAAGTTATTTTCCTTATTTTCTTATTAAACTTAGACTACAAAAGTGATGGTTTGCCCTGTTTCTAGCTTCTATTCTCCAAAGGCAGATTCTGAAGGTTTCCCTTGGTGTTGGCTGAAAGCAGACTAGGTTTAAAAGTACTTTATCTGATCTTAAGTTACACTTTGTATTCTCTTATATGTTTTCATACTTTCTGAAGGTAATTATGTGGATTACTGGATTGTTTGTCAATTAAGCTGCTTTAATACAAACTTTCCCAAGAAGTCAATGGTTAGCCCTATCCTTGGTTGGTTTTAAACAGTTACTTAAGAAGCTTTTCTTGTTTGGACTGACTATAAATCCTTTGTGAAATTATTATCAGTTTCCACCCCTCCAACACTTTATTGTTTCCATTCCATCACTCTAATCTCAATAATCTTGTGATATAGATGAATTTCCCCTTGGATCACTCTTGATGTTGTTGCTCAATTAAAGCCCTGTTATGACTCCATAGCCCAATGGACTAAAAACCAGCGTTATATCTATCTTTTTAGCCAAAGCTGTTTTATTCACTTGCAACTTCTCACCTTTGAAACTTTTTTCACTTAGAACTTTCCCCTCAATTAATTTTCATGCTCAACCATCCAAAAAACAAACAAAACCCTTTGCCTTCATAACTAGCCTAATATCATTACCCCAAACTTCAAGGACAAATCTATCTTTGCACTTATTGGAGAGATCCCTCTCCGGATTCAAGAGGGCTAGATCCTAGAATCCCAAAGTGGTTGAAACGATGTTGCTTCTGCAGTTTTAGTCTCACCAATCTGCTAAGATTACAGATTCCTAACAGTATACCTTGACGACATCACTGTATTTTCAAAACATTGGTGTGACCACCTACATCACCTCAAGTAGATTTTTAAAAGGTGCCGAAAATACAGGATCTCGCTAAATCCAAAGAAAAGAATTTTTTCCGTCTCTGAAGGAAACCTATTGGGGCACATCATAACTCGGGACGACATAGTAGTGGATCTAGAACGTGCGAAATTCATCGCCCAGATTCCTCCCGCAAGTGGCAAGAAGGCCATGCAGTCTTTCCTCAGGAAAATCAACTTCGTGCAAAAATTTATATCAGATTTCACCCAAACTGTGAAACCTTTGCAAGGCATGATAAAGAAGAACGAAAACTTAAAATGGAATTACCCCGAGAAAGAAGCATTCAATAATATCAATCGAGCCATCATGGAAGCACCTGCCCTTCATAGTCTGGATTTCAGCAAAGGCTTTATCTTGTACACCTTTGCCTAAGATTCATCTCTGGCGGCCGTCCTCACTCAGAAAGATGACAACAACGATGAGCGGCCCATATAATTCATGACTGCTAGGTTGCAAGGTGCTGAGTTGAATTATCCAGATATTGACAAGAAATATTACGTGGTGTACAAGGTGGTCAAACACTTTAGGCCATATATTTTGAAGCGTCACGTCACAATATTCGTACCTCACCCAGCTGTTCGCTCACTTTTCGTACAGCAAGAGCTAGGCGAGAGACGAGGAAACTGGATTACCTGCCTTCAAGAGTATGAATTGGAGTTTCATCTAGAACACACTATAAATGGCCAAGGACTATGCTAGATGGCCACGGAAGCTGCAGACTCACGAAGCAATGAAGAAGAGAGTTGGGAACACGAAATCGACATGTATCAAACTGATAGTATATCTTGACAGAATACCTCCTCATGGTACGTTGATCTCCAACAATATCTGAGCCACAGTATCATGGACCCCACTTTAACCGCTCAACAGAAACATGCGATAAGACTGAAAGCTACATCCTACCAACTAGTGTAGGGTAAGTTGTTCCGCATACACCACAGCGGAGTTCTGATACGCTGTTTGGAGTATGATGAGGCATAAAAAGTTTTGACAAAACTCCATGATGGTCTAGCGGGTGGGACATATGCGGGGGATACCACTGCTCACAAGATCATGCGTGTCTGTTTCTATTGGCCTACTTTTTTCAAATATGCACACTCGTATGTTCAGAGATGCCCACAATGCCAAAAGTTTGCCAACAAGAAAATAGGGTCATCCGCCCCGTTGCATTCCATCGTGGTGGAAGAACCTTTTCAGCAATGGGGATTTGATGTGATCGGGGAAATATTGCCACACTCTTCCAAGCAACATAGGTACATCCTCATAGCTACGAACTACTTCACAAGGTGGGTTGAAGAAATAACGTTGCGTCAAATCAACGATCAAGAGGTAATAGCCTTCATCGCCCAACACATCATGACCAGGTTTGGTGTTCCAAACTCCCTCGTTTTTGATAACGCAACATATTTTTCATCATTTAAATTATATGATTTTGCTATGGAAAGCGGTATAGTACTCAAACACTCTACCAATTATTATCCCCAAGGAAATGGGTTAACTGAGTCAACCAATAAGAACCTCATTGCATCATCAAGAAGACTCTACTATCCCAACAACGAAATTGGCATAACACACTCCATAATGCCCCATGGGCTAATCGGGTCACACCCAAATCATCTTTGGGCACCTCCCCATTTTTTCTTGTGTACGGCAAAGAAGCTATCCTTCCTCCAAAATTGTCTCTCCCAACCCTTCAATTATCTCAAGAAACTCATGGCACTCCTTTCCCTGCCTTACAAGCCCAAATAGACACTTTGTTGAAGTTAGAGGAGGAAAGGCTAATAACTCGGGAAAAATTCACCGTCCACCAAAGTCGAATAAAATAATGGTTGACAAGAAGTCTGTCGGAAACAGTCTTTTGAAGTAGGCGATATTGTCCTCAAATGGGACAAAGTCCATGAGGATAAAGGGAAACACTCCAAATTCCAGGCCCTGTGGACAAGTCACTTCCAAATTAAAGAAAAGGTCGGCTCCCACATTTATAGGCTACAGACCATTGAAGGGAGGATTGAGGTCCTCCCCGTAAATGGGCACGACTTTAAACACTGTTTCACTTGACAACCCCAAGGGGGTGTCACCATACCCTGTACCATAGTTTTGTTTTGTTTTCTGTTGTTCTTTGTTTTTTATGTTTTCAATAAATTGCTTGTTTTAAGCAGTCTCTCATTGGCCCTTTCCCTTTGGCATCTCAAGTTGAAGGATAGATGTAGAAGTTACTCAATTGGCATGTTGTGCCAGAATCTATGATGGTGAAGAATCGCCCTTGAAACACAAAGAATGGCGCGAGCTTGCTTGTGATATGCACCCAATGGGGAAACATCAACAAGTCCCAGGAACGAAGCGTAGGTAGCTTACCTAGTATGCTGGCCCAATGGACTGTTGTACAAAAGAAAGTCTCAGTGTAATCAGTCACTAGATGGAAAGGCGACAACGCAGACCTGAGGAGACTAAAGGATATCCAGGAAAACTCGAAAGTCCTCATATAGACCAGGAACAACCTCTCTTGCAAGCAAAATAAGTCAGGATCCCTCATCCACCCAGGAAATAATTGTCACAGTCAAATAAGTGCCTTGAGCACAGTCAAATAAGTGCCTTGAGCACATTTAAAATAAGTGCAGATTAGCACATGAATAAAGGGTAAAGGATTGAGAAAGGCTTCCTGTGGAGAGAGGCGATACGATGACTCCACCAAGGTACTTGCCAAGCTCACTGGCAGTGGAGAAACATATATGACTCCTAGGCAGTGAATCTGACAGAACCACCAGGTTTGCTGGCAGTGGAGCAACACGATGAGGACAAAGTAACTATACTGGATCCTGAAAGTCCCTGAGGTTACTCCAACCTTTTTCGTTCGGTTGCCAAGAATGAAAAAATGGTGGACCAACACCTTGGGACATGCAGATAGGTAGAGCAAACACGCAAGGCCCGAGGATGAAAGTAGTGGGAACCATGGGGTGAAAGGATCAGCATGCTAGGCACCCCCCCCCACACCCCTCAAGATGAAGCACCGACAAAGATCCTGGGCCCTACTAGTGAATCGCCATTTGTTGTAGCCACTACAACACCCTCCAAAATTTCTCCCTTTTAAAAATTTTGAGCCCATAACCTTTTGAAAAAGTAGAGTTAAGCCCAAGTTCACTCTTTCAAAATCTCAAGTTTCAAAGTCGCAGAAATGGTAAAACCAAACCTTCGCGACCTTGTGACCTTACAACCCCTAAGGTCGTGAAGTCGCAAGGTCACACATTATCTAGAAACCAAAGAATTGGGACCTTGCTACCTTGCGACCTTGCGACTTCCAGGTTGTGAGGTTGCAGAGTCGCAAGGTTGCATCTCTCATCAACTAACCTCATTTGTGACTTTGCGACCCTCATTTATTGTCCATACGTGTGACCCCTTTATAAATAGAAGGGTCTCATAAGTCGCATTCAACCTATGTGACGGAGGAAGAAAACCCCTCTAACAAGCCAGCTGGAGAGCGTTTTTCCCTGGTAAGTTTCCTAATCCTCCTGCTGTTTCCTTTTGTTTGATTGTTGCCTCCATTACCCTCACCTTGGCCTATTTAAAACTAAAAATAGCTTCTATTTAAACCTTCCATGAAACATGTTCCTAAGCTTGCTCCTCCCCACAACTTAACTTCCCTGTTTACCTCCTCTAGGAAGCTTCCCTTGCATTATTCTGTTCAAGTTCCCTTTCCAACCCTTTCCAATGATGAACTTCATGTATGCTCTCCACTTGATGTGTTGCCTCACCTCCCTTTGTGATTAAAAGTAAGCGGAAGGTTTTCGTCGCCACATAGCCCGTCTGCTGAGCCTTAGAGCAACCTCGTGACTCTACAACCTTGCAAACTTGGTCGCTAAGTTGCAGGGTCGCTAGGTCGCATATCCATGAAAGTTTAAAGTGACGCGAATTCACAACTCAGCAACCTCGCGACCTGCTCGCGATTCTCTTAGTTACCAGGTCGCATTTTCGTGAAAATCTAAACCGGCAGGAATCTGCAACTCAGCAACCTTGCGACCTGGTCGGGAGTTGCTAAGTCGCTAGGTTTCTTTTCTGTGAAAGTTTAAACCAGCACGACCTAGCGACCCAGCGACCCAGTCACAAGGTCGCCAGGTCGCATGTTCATCCATTTCCTTGAAAAATAGTTGAGCAGAGATAGGAGCATCCCAAGTATTTATAAATATGACATCTACCATATCGTGGGATTGTTTCATGAATATGCTAGGGAGCCTCGAAGCTGAGCTCGAGTGCATATCCATCTCATCGGCCTCAAGAAATATGGGGCCTACAATAGTTTGGAAAAGGAAAAAAAGCCCTAAGATAGAAATATCGGAAGAAGAAATGCCTCTTTCTCTCCCCCCTATCTATGGAGATACCGCCTACACATTCGGCAAAGGGGATAGTATGAGTTGGTATCAGGTGTACAAAGAATTCACAAAGCCTAAATTCCCATTGGACCTCCTAAAATGGTAGGTGTATGTTCAGGTTAAGAGATCCAAGCTCCACTATGCAGGGGCCCATATGCCTATATTCCTATGCGCAGAGCTGATCGAGTGGATCCTGCAAAAGGTCAACCTCAAGATCTCAGTTATTCGGGATCATGTCGGGAAATCATTCGAAAATCTGAAGGGACAATATGAAAAATTCTATTATGCACTTCCCACCCGAGAACAGACCTTCACCAAGTAATGGGCCACCACTCATGCAGTTCCCATACCTGAGACCTTAAGGCGATGGTGGGAGGACCCAGAAAATTTCAAGCTCAAAAAGGACCAGGAATATCAGACAGCATGTCTCAGGAAGGTTTATAAGCTTGTGGCAGAAATGTTATGTAGGATGTACGGCTGCCCAGATGCCACCACCTTCAACAACACTTGGGTTTCTCTCATGTACGCTATCACCGTATATGGCACCCACTTCAACTGGTCCAACTTGATAGTGGAAGCCCTCAAATAAAACATATCTTCAGCACTAGCGATTGATGAAGGGTATGCATCAGATTTTTATATGGCCTCCTATCTTTTGGATGCAGTATGTGCAAGGTTCCATTTTGAGGGGTCGGCACACAACTGGGATCAAGAGCACGGTGGTCCAATTCACAAGGAGTTGTAGGTGTTCTGAGACTCCAGATATAAACAAGATATGGAGTCAATCTCACACAACTTCATCCCCGCACTCTACAAAAAACTATTTTGTAAAGACACTCTGTGCATGTCTAGGCGAGCCATGGAGACAATAACCCGAGTGGCTAACTGGTTTCCTGTCACAGATAGCACTTCCATCCGAGTCTTCTAGTCACTCAAAGCTCCTCATGCACTGCCCGAGTTCATCACCGACTAATGACTCCTCCAAGAAACATGTTACCATTTGTCGGTCGGTTTTTCAAAGGTTCTCACTAAGGGCAAGACGAAGCCATGGCTCACTCTGCCGCTCACTATCAGTGCCTACACAGTCAAAGATTTCAGAAAAGTAGAGGAAGAAGCTGTGCAAGTCAAGGGATTTTATCTATCTCTTGTGTCACATCGGACGTATGATCCTGAGATAATCATCCCCGCCCATTGCAAACGGGCCAAATTTAAATGGAGCTACCAGAATAATGAATGCCCAGCTAAAGATAGAATCAAGAATTGGTACAACAAAGATAGGGAAGCCGCTCCAAAGGAATCAATCAATCAGGAAGAGCAAGACAATCAAACTTTAGAGGAAAGAATCCATACACTGGGAGGAGCCTTGTCTTCCAAAGCCAAGAAGTAAAGGACTGGTACGGGCCATAACTCTTCTTCCCAGTGAAGAGAAAAGGAGGTAAAAGCTCAACAAGAAGCTAAGGAGAAGGCAAAGGAAGAGGAGGATAAATGAAAGAAACAACTAAAAGAAGAACAAAGAAAGAAGAGGGCGGAAGAAACCCGCAAGAAAATAGAAGAGGAACAACGGAGGAAAGAAGAGGAAGAAAAGGCAGAAACTGAGCGCCAGCTAAAGATAAAGCAAGATAAAGCAGAAGTTGAACGCTAGCTAAAGGAAGATCAAGATAGAGCAGAATTTGACCGCCAGCTAAAGGAAGATCAAGATAAAGCAGAAGTTGAGCTCCAGATAAAGGAAGAACAAGATAGAGCATAAGTAGAGCAAAAGAGGAGGGAGGAAGAAAGTTGGAAGTCAAGGAAAGATTCCTCCAAGGGAGCCGAAGGTAGTAAGACATATCCTCAAGAGACAGAGAAACAGACGGAGCTGCCACACATCGAGGTGCCCCAGACAACTCCTGCAACCAATGTGCGTTTTTATCTCTCGGAATTGGGTACCTCCGAGGATCAAGATGAGGAAGTGTTTGATCTGACAAGACTTACCTATGATTAGTTCACACACAAGATCAGGCAGCAGAAGAGAAGATACTTAGCACGGAACCCTGCTGCACCCCTTACAGCCAGCACAGAGAAGGATATAGTCTTGGATACTAGGACCAATCCGGTTATGATTGCATTGGATGGCACCGCTTTTGCAGCAGCCATAGAGGTGAATGTAAGCAGAATGAGTAGAGAAATTTTGTCCCTGCAGAATAGACTACAGGCCTCCGAAAAAAATACAGCTAAGTGGGAACAAGAAAAGAAGGCGTTAGAAGAAAAATTCCAACAATTTCAAGTTAAGAATTCCCCTACTAATGAAGTGTCACTCACTATTCAAGGAGAGCTAGTCACTTTGGAGGCCACCATGAAGCAAGTATATGAATAACTGTTCCCAATAAAACAATCCATCGCGCCACTACTGAAAGCACAGGCAGAAACCAAGAGGAAGAACATGCAGCTAAAGGAAGCCTCTATTGCCTTGGTCAAAATACTAGAATGGTTGAACATGTATCCACAAGCTCCGGACACTTTGCCTAGAAATGATTGGATTGACACCCAAAATGAAAAAGTTCAAATCCGGATAAAGGTACAATCTAAAGAGAAACCTATTAAGGATTTGGCAAAAGTAATGTTCGCATATGAACATCTGATTAGCGACATTCACTCAATGGCAGAAGTACACCACATTCCTTCTCTGGGTGCACTCGGCGAAGAGAAAACGTGGGAAGAAGTCACCAAAGACATTCAAGCATTTTTAAAACCCATAAGGCAAGCAGCTGCCTCCCAAGACCTTCCAGCATCGCGAGAGAACCTTGTTCAATTCATCATGACACTAGTCCGGATCTATACCAAACTAGCCTCCCCGTCGAACCAGATCACGGTCAAGAGAGACACTTAGATCCCAAATGCTCTCGAGTGCCTTCACAGGTTGAGATAAGATACTCCTAAGGTTTCCCCAGTTGTTGCAGATTATCGAGCATGGCAGATTTACCTCAAGGAACAACAACAGGTAGATGTCCCTGATCTGGCAATCACCCAACTGCTTCCATGACCATGTCACATATTGTAGCAAACAGAAGAGGTCACAGGTCGCAACAAACAAGGGATCACAAGTCACAGTCAAAGCCGAGGTTGCAAGTCACAAATTCCCTTGAGTCGCAGAGTATGTCAACGATCAGGAAGGCGAAAAGTTAGGGATACCCAAGGGTCAATTTTGTTCTATAAATACTTCCTTCAGGAAATTGTAAAGGATCTCTTTTTTTGGGACTCCAAAGGAGCAAAGAGAATTGTATAGCATTGAATACACTTTTCTGAGAATGAATACAAGGACTTGTTTTGATTCCACTCTTGGATCCAATGAGGATTAATGTGTTAACACTATGAATATTTTGTCTTATGTATCTTATATCTTTATGATTAAGTAATCTGCATTTTTTGCTTATATCATTTATAAATTTCAGCTCACTAAATGTGTTAATGATGTTATGTTTTTTACATAGGAGATGTTAGCAACTTCGTTACGAACATTAATCTTATCTTTGAGACCGCTTAAGGAAGTGAAGGGTGCTCCAACCATATCACAAATGTTTGAGAGTCTAATCGGGACCTTTTACTGGGGAGATCCCTTACTGTTGGCCGGACATTTTTTCCCGTCAACATAATCCAATTTTGTTTGCAGGACAAGGGACCCGCCTCCTCACATACATTTGACTGCTATGTCTATGAAGGCATACATACTCTACCCCCCTCTATTTCTAAACACGTGACCTCTTAGGAGGAAACCCATGCTCTTAACCATGATTGATTTATGTAGCGATGTTTTTTATGAGACGTCAAATCTTCCTAGTTTGGGATCATATCACTCATTGATATGTCTAGAGGTATAGATGAAGCAGTGCAACAAGAAAAGATCATTTAGATTTAAGGCGTTCTGGTTAAGGGACCCTACCTTCATTGAAAAAGACATGGGATGGTGGGAAGAAGTCCAAATAAAAGGAAGAAAGTGGATGAATACCTTCCAAATCTGACTAAATGACTTCAAACAAAAAGTGAAGAAATGGAATAAAAAAGAGTTTGGCCACATACAACAAGATGAAGAAAAATTACAGGCTTGTATGAAACAAGTACAACAACAAATGATATTACAAGGGAGATCAGAGATCCGTGTGAGGGAGGAAGGAAAAAACAGAGAAAGAAAGAGGAAATTGCATGGAAATAAAAATTCAGAGTATAGTGACTAAGAGAGGGGACCAAAAACACCAATTTCTTCCACAAGGCAGTGATTCAGAGAACATAACATAACCGGATTTTTTCCCTTAAATATGGAGGACGAAATAGGATGGCCCAACATCAACACATGGAGGCAATGCTGGTGGAACATTTGAGTGATATCTTGACGGAACAAGACAGAAGCAATTCAAAATATAAAGCAATACATACCCCAGCTAATAAGTCGAGAACATAGTTTGCCACTACTAGTAAAGATTAAACTTGAAGAGGTGGAAGAAGTTGTAAAAAGCATAGCAAAAAACAAAGCATCCAGACCAGATAATTTTGCAGCTGAATTCTACCAAGCAGCATTGTCATTCATAGGCAAAGACATCTTGGAATTAATCCTGGGCACCCAAAATCCTGACTTTTGACAGTTCTAACTCAGATTTTAAAAAATTTCTATGAAATTTTTTCATAATCTTACCAAAAAATTTAAATTACTCTTTCAATTTTTTAAACTACACTATTTGGAAAAAAATAATTTTCCTAATGCATGCATGCCCATAATTATATTCAAAGATTTGAAATCTTCCATATTCATTATTGAAGTCTGAAATCTATAATAATGTGTGAAAAGTAATTTTACGGATGCATGCATTTTCATAATTATATTTAACGATGTGCAATCTGCCACATTCGTTATTTAAGTCAGAAATCGACTGTGGTTACGGCTAAGAAATCGAATGAATTCAAACTTTCGAGGGGTACTGGGAAGCTCTTCTGTAGACACTCAGAGATACGTGGTAGTAGGAGAACACTTCTCGGAGATGAGGTGTTGCCGTAATAAATAAAAGATTACTCAAATGAGGGAGGGCGCCAAAAACTGGAAAAGGCCAAAAATGCAGCTTTTCATGAAACTGATGGTTGAAATTGAAGACAGATTCAACCAAGACATGGTAATGAACCTTACCCATATATCTTTCGAATTCCGAAAATATATTTGAAAGTTGTATTTTTGGGATCCATGTAAAATTTAGACACAACTTTAAGGGCACTAAATTCTAAAGGTGTATGTGCAAGGCTCATTCATATGGTTTCATGAAAACTTTAAACATAGTTTAAACATAGTTTTTAGGGTGGTGGTTGTGTTAGGTGAATTGATTATAAATATTAACACAATCATATTAGTAAATGTGGTTGATATACACTTAAAACATATAATTGATATACACACTAAAAGTTTATATCAATCACAATCACAACCACAAGCTTTAATGTATATATAATTATATGTTTTAAAAAAATATTAACAAAATTTACTGAGTTAATATTTATAATCAATTCACCTAACACAATTAGCACCCTAAAAATTGTGTTTAAAGTTTACATGAAACCATATGAAATCATAGAAATGAGACTTGCACATACATCTTCAGAATTTAGTGCCCTGGAAGTTGTGTCTAAATTTTACATGTAACCTAGAAATATATCTTCCGAATATATTTCTAGAATTCAGAAGATATGGGCAAGGCTCATTGTCGTGTCTTGGTTGAATCTGTCTTCAATTGCAGCAATCAGTTTCACCAAAAGCTGCATTTCTGTCGTTTCCAGTTTATGGTGCCCTCCGTCATTTGAGAAATATTTTCTTTATTATGGCCACAGCTCACCTCCGAGCACTGTTGTCCTATGACCATGTATCTCTGAGTGTCTAAAGAAGAGTTGCTCAGTACCCCTAGAAGTTTCGAATTCATTTGACTCCTCAGTCGTAACTACAGTCGATTTCTGAATTAAATAGTGAATGTGGAAGATTGCAAATCGTTAAATAAAATGATGAAAATGCATGCATCCATAAAATTACTTTTCATACATAATTATCGATTTTTGACATCAATAACGAATATGGCATATTTCAAATGGTTAAATATAATTACGAACATGCATGCATTTGTAAAATTACTTTTTTTTTCCAAATAGCATAGTTTAAAAAACGATAGAATAATTTTGAAATTTTGATAAGATTATGAAAAAATTTTAAAGATTTTTTGAAAATTTGTGTTATAACTATTAAACTAAACTTCAGGATTTTGAGTGCCTGAGAGATTTTTGATAGTGCTGAATCTATTTCCACAATAAAAAAAACTATTCAAACACTTGAACTAACTAATTTAAAAAACAAAAAGTTAGAAAATCGCTAAAAAAACCATGGACCCTTCGGTAGAGAACTCCTTCACAAATTATTATTTTCTCATGATAATCACATTCATTCCATGTTGATAGATCCATTCCCTTCTTTGCATTCACCAATATTTGTTAATTTTATAAAAAATAGTGTGTACTGATATTGGCTCAATTGTTTATGGAGTATTAATGCAATTCATTATAATGATTATGTTATGATGCAATTATCTCTATTTTAATAAACTAGTGAAATTGATAATTGAAGTGGTATGTGAATGGCGGTTTTGTGATCTATATTGTGTCTATTGGAAAAGTATTAATGCAATTCATTATAATGATTATTATGATGCAATTATCTCTATTTTAATAAACTAGTGAAATTGATAATTGAAGTGGTATGTGAATGGCGGTTTTGCAATCTATATTGTGTTTATTGGAAATCGCATGAAACTTTTTGTCAAACTCATTTAAAATCAATTTTTTTTTTGGGTTTATTCTTGGAACCCAATTACATTTTAATGGAAATAGAATCAAAATCTTTAGAATATCGTAAGTGGAGAAATAGAATACACCAAAAATGTTAAGACAACTTTTATTTAAATAATAATTTAAAAAAATATTAAAATATAAATCTATATTAATTAAAAAATATAGAATAATATTTTTAATATAATAATAAAAATAGAAATAATAAACTATGTAAATATTTATAGTAATTAATATATATATGAGCTTGGAGTATGCTCTAAAACTGTTTATGCTTTTGTACGAGTGCAATTTCTTATGATGCGAGAAAAATGGTTAGTGACCCAAGACCTAGAGGCACCTTGGAGGATTAAAATCCCACCCCTTACTACCACAACCCGATAGTTTTTCATAATAACCATTAAAATCATGAATTGCAGTGAGGTGGCATGTTTTTTCATAATAACGGTTAAAAATCACGGATTGCAGTGATGGTTATCTCCACTGCTAGCTTGACTACTGAGTTATGATGTGTTTTCCCACTATACAAATAATTTGAGGTGGCTTGGTTTTTCATAGTAATTGTTACAAACCATGGATTGTAGTGATGGCTGTCCCCACTGCTAGTTTGAATAGAGAATTTAAAAAACTTGATTTTAAGTTTTTAAAATTCTCCATTATTATTTGTATTATCCATTTTTCAAATAAATATAGCTTCTATTTTATTCATATAATTTAAAAATTCATAAAATACTTAATATATTTTATTATTAAAATAATAATAATAATAATTTGTCAATTCAATATATTTTTTATAGTTGGGATGAATGATTAATGGTCAAGGATGAGTGTGCATGATTAAAAATCATATTACATGAGTTTTTAAATATATATATATATATATATATATATATATATATATATATATATATATATATATATATATATATATAATAATTCAATTTTGTTTGTGGGACAAGGGACCCACCTCTACACAAAGATTTGACTGCTAAGTATATGAAGGCATACATACACTACCCTCCTCTATTTCTAAACACATGACCACTTAGGAGGAAACACATGCTCTTAACCATGATTTATTTAAGTAGCGATGTTTTTTATCAGACATCAATCTTTCCTAATTTGGGATCATATCACTCGTTGATATGTCTAGAGGTAGACATGAAGTAGTGCTACAAGAAAATGCCATTTAGATTTAAGGTGTTTTGGTTAAGGGACCCTATCTTCATTGACAAAGGCAAGGGATGGTGGGAAGAAGTCCAAATAAAAGGAAGAAAGAGGATCAATACCTTCCAACTCCAACTAAATGACTTCAAAAAAAAAGTGAAGAAATGGAATAAAACAGAGCTTGGCCACATACAACAATATAAAGAAAAATTACAAGCCTGTATGAAACAAGTACAACAACAAATGAGATTACAAGGGAGATAGGAGATCCTTGTGAGGGAGGAAGGAATCCTTACATGTAAATTATAAAAATGGAGAAATAAAGAGGAAATTGCATGGAAATAAAAATCCAGAGTAAAGTGACTAAGAGAGGGGGACAAAAACATTGATTTACTCCACAAGGCGATGATTCAGAGAAGATAACGTAACCATATTTTTTCCCTTAAAGATGAAGGAAGAAATAGGTTGGCCCAACCTCAAGACATGGAGGCCTTGCTGGTGGAACATTTTAGTGACATCTTGATGGAACCAGATGGAAGCAATTGAAAAGATAAAGTAATACATACCCCAGCTAATAAGTCGAGAACATAATTTGGAACTATTATTAAAGATTAAACTGGAAGAGGTGGAAGAAGTTGTAAAAAGCATAACAGAAAACAAAGCATCCAAACCAGATAGTTTTACAGCTGAATTCTACCAAGCAACATGGCCATTCGTAGGAAAAGACATCTTGGAATTAATCCTAGGCACCCAAAATCCTGACTTTTGACAGTTGTAACTCAGATTTTCAAAAATTTCTATGGAAAATTTTCATAACCTTACCAAAAATTTTAAATTATTCTGTCGATTTTTCAAACTACACTATTTGGAAAAAAAATAGTTTTACTAATGAATGCATGCCCATAATTATATTTAACGACTTGCAATATGACATATTTGTTATTGAAGTCATAAATCGACAATAATGTGTGAAAAGTAATTTTACGGATACATGCATTTTCATAATTATATTTAACAATGTGCAATCTGCCACATTTGTTATGTAAGTCTGAAATCGACTGTGGTTAAGGTTGAGAAGTCGAATGAATTCGAACTTTCCAAGGGTACTGGGTAGCTCTTCTGTAGACACTCAGAGGTATGTGGTAGTAGGAGAACACTTCTCGGAAGTGAGGTGTGGCCATAATAAAGAAAAGATTGCTCAAATGAGGGAGGGCACCAAAAACTGTAAAAGGCGAGAAATGCAGCTTTTGGTGAAACTGATGGTTGCAATTGAAGACAGATTCAACCAAGATACGGTAATGAACCTTGCCCATATATCTTTTGAATTCCATAAATACATTCGGAAGATATATTTCTGGGTTCCATGTAAAATTTAGACACAACTATAAGGGCACTAAATTCTGAAGATGTATGTGCAAGGCTCATTCATATGGTTTCATGTAAACTTTAAACACAATTTTTAGGGTGGTTGTTGTGTTAGGTGAATTGATTATATATATTAACACAACCATATTAGTAAATGTGGTTGATATACACTTAAAACATATAATTGATATACACAGTAAAAGCTTATATCAATCACAAGCACAACCACAAACTTTAACATGTATATAATTATATGTTTGAAATATATATTAGCAAAATTTACTAATATAATTGTGTTAATATTTATAATCAATTGACCTAACACAACTAACACCCTAAAAACCATGTTTAAAGTTTACATGAAACCATATGAATCAGCCTTGTGTTGGAATTTCTTAGAATTCCTTAACACAAAGTGAGGAAAACAATTTCCTCTGTCAACACTAAGATTTTACAAAAAAAGCTTGCACATGGACCATTTAAAAATTAAACACAGTGGGAAACATAAAATTGTCTTTGATTAACAAAAATTTGGCTAATACAATCCTCAGAACTTATATTCTGGTTTTTACATTTGGTGCTCCTCTGCAGTCTATTTTGCACACACAATCTTCCCTCTGTCTTACTTGAGCACTCTATTCTTCCATAGTATTTCCCACTATATATTACACTAAATGCTTGCTGTCTATTTGTTTTGTAAACATATATTCATATATGTTTACAATAGAGGTCATTCACAATAACTAACCTAAGTCTAAACTTTATGAGAAATAAACTTATGTCGTGGCACATAAAACCAGATAATAATTTTTTTTTTAAATAAAAACATTACAGAAATCTTTGCGATATGTTTTATTCCCTCGAACCATGTGTCGGATGACGTCAGCATAAACTTGTGCAATAGAATGAACGCGAAGAACCTGCGATGGTTTATCACATCGATTGGAGCACCAGCTAACTGGGCCTCACTTCTTTGCAACGATGTGCCATTGGTGGAGGGACTCGTGAGCTGGCATTAGTGGGGTCACGCTATCACATGATCGCGAAGAGCCGATGACATAAGAAAGAAATATTGTGATACGCACTTAATTGGTTGCGGGTTGGATGGCATGGTAGTGGCGAGATCCCCTCGTGACGTGGGTTTGGAGGAGGATGACGTAGGTTCTATATGGTGTGATGAGATTTGATTGGATGAAGGGTGCGATGAGATTTGATTGAATTCAAAACAAAACGCGAGAGTTAAATGCGGTAGGTGCGAAAGGTTTAATGGCAGGAGGTAACGTGGTGCAGACCCCGATTTGGTTTAAAACACAAAAATTCAATGCATGGTTGAGTGTAAAAACCAAAGAAATTTTTTGCTGATGTGTCCTTCAAATTTACATCAAAATTGATGTTTTGTCCTTCTGTTTCAAGTTTGTAGTTGGGAGTGAATTCCAACACTCCCCCTTAATCACAGTTGCTGTTATTTTTCATTCCCAGTCATTTTCTGAGAAAATTAAAACTTGTTTGCCCCAATGGTTTTGTCAAAGTATCAACAAACTGATCTTCTATTCTGCAATGTTTCAGAACAACTTCTCCATTGTTCACCAATTCTTTGATATAGTGATACTTTGCATCAATGTGTTTTGTTATTTTACGAAAAACTGAATTCTTGAATAAATCTTTTGCTGAGTTATTATCACAATAAACTGTTATGCCTTTTACCTGTTCATGGCAAAACCCTCTCATCATTCTTCTCATCCATAATGTTGTAGCTTCCATAATTGGTTGTTTCTTAGAAGCCCATGAAATCTCTACTGATCCTAGGTGAAAAACATATCCCGAGGTACTTTTCTTGTCATCTATACTTCCAGCCCAATCACTGTAAGTATATCCAATTAATTCAAAATTTCTAAAGAGGTGTATAGAATACCATACCTCTTTGTTCCTTTCACATACCTTAGAATTATTTTTGCTGCTTGCCAATGTGCCTCCTTTGGCCTTTCCATAAATCTGGAAATTAAAATTACAACATGCATAATATCTCATCTAGTTGCAGTCAAATACATAAGGCTACCAACTATGATTTTGTACAAGATTGGATTAAAATCTTTGTTGTTGTCTTCCTTGCTCAGTTTCAATCCCATCACTATAGGAGTTATTGTTGCCTTCCAATCCTGCATATTAAATCTTTCCAAAACTTCTTTCACATATTTTGCTTGAGAAATAAAAATTTTATTTTCATTTTTCTCTACTTCTATTTCTTAGAAATATCTCAGCAATCCCATTTCAGTCATCTAAAATTCTTCTTTCATGACTATCTTCAAATTTTCAATAAGGTAAGCATCATTACTTGTAAATATCACATGTCAACATATAAAATAACATTGAGCATCTTACCATCCTTTTCTTTGATGTATAGTGTGGGTTCTCCTTCACATTTCTCAAACCCATTTTCTAGTAGATAGGCATCTATTCTACTGTACCATGCTATTGGTTCTTGTTTCAGCCCATATAGAGCTTTCTTCAATTTTCATACTTTGTGCTCTTGGCCTTCTTTTTCATAGCCCAGAGGCTATTCAACATAAACCTCTTCCATCAATACTCCATTTAGGAATGCTGATTTCACATCCATTTGGTAAAATTTCCATTTGTGTTCTATTTCTATGGATAACATTGCTCTTACTGTTTCCATCCTTGCAATTGGTGCAAATTTTTCTTCATAATCTCTTCCTTGTTTCTGTTTGTAGCCTTTGACAACAAATTTGGCCTTATGCCCTTCAATATTGCCTTCAAAATTGCTTTTGGTTTTATAAACCCATTTTACTCTAATCACTTCCTTGCCTTTTGGGAAATCAACTAATTCCCATGTTTTGTTCTTCTCTATTGCATTCATTTCTTCATCCATAACATCTATCCATTTTTTAATTTTTACTCCTTCTAAATGAATAGGATCTTCTATATGACAATACAATGCAAATAAAGAGTTCATACCTTCATTATTTTCCTCTTGTTAATAGATTTCATTCAAACTTCTGAATCTAGTTCTTTCACTTCCTAAACTTGTGCTTGTATAAGCACTCAAATCTACTCCTTCTGTTGTGCTTGAAGAGGCATTCTCATCACTTCTCAAAGGTGTTCTCATACCAGCTTGTGGTGTCCCTTGTTTTCCTTATGTTGGTGGAGGTGGTGATGCGAATGAGGGATTTCTCTCTGCCATTTCTTCCTTATCATCATCTTGAGACAAAGAGGTTCTCATACCAGCTTGTGGTGTCCCTTGTTGTCCTTGTGTTGGTGGAGGTGGTGCTGCTAATGAGAGATTTCTCTTTTCCATTTCTTCCTCATCATCATCTTGAGACAAGCAGGTTTTCACATTCACTATTTTCTCAATGCTTCCATCCCAAGCTTCTTAATAAACTAAAGATCTCTGTTTATCATAAAATTCTTGGTGGATGGGTTATACAGTCTATATGACTTTGATTATTCACTTTATACAACAAATATTCACTTGTCCCCCTTATTGTCCAACTTCTTTCTTAGATGATCTGCAATATGTTCATAAGACACACATCCAAATACTTTCATGTGGGTGACAACTTGTTTTACACCACTCCATGCTTCTTTTGGAACTCTGTTGATTACACTCTTTGTTGGGCATTTATTTAAAACATTTGCTACACAATGTACAACTTCAGCCCAATATTCATTGGGCAAATGTTTTTCCTTCAACATACTTCTTACCATGTCCATGATGGTTCTATTTTTCCTTTCAAAAACTCCATTTTGCTGTGGTGTATACCTTGTTGTAAATTTCTTATGAATTCCATTTTCTCTACAAAAACACAGAAAATATTTGGAGATATATTCTCCTCCTCTATCATTCTTGAGAACTTTTATGTGATGCCCACTTTGATTCTCTACAAGAGCTTTAAAGTGGTAGAACTTCATAAACACTTCACTTTTCAACTTCAAGAAATACACCCATGTTTTTCTTGTGTAATCATCAATAAAGGTTAACATATAGTGGTTGCCTCCTAATATGGTGTTTCCATTGGTCCACACAAATCTAAATGGACTATTTCTAAGGGTGCTTTTGCCCTATGCTCTTTCCTGATGGAAAGCTCTCTGTGTTGTTTGCCCAAGATTTGGGCTTCACATAGGCTGTTTGGTTTCACAATCAATGGTAATCCCTTTAGCATACATTTTCTGTGTAGTAAATTTAGACCTCCAAAGTTGAGATGTCCAAATCTCAAATGCCACAACCAATTTTCATCCTTGGCTTCCTTTTGGAATGTCTCCTGAGTTACTACTGCCATTTCAACTCCTTTTGTCAAATATGCTCTCATCTTGAGAGGAAACATTTTATTTCTTGCCATCTTCACTTGTGCAATACATTTCTTTCTTGGTGGTTTATCCATGATGGTGCATAAATCTTCTTCAAAAAATACATTGTAGCCTTTTTGAATGAGATTTTCAATGTTCAAAAGGTTACACCTTTTACCAGGTACATAGTATACATCTCATATGTATTTCCTTTCTCATTTTCTTGTCAAAACACTTACTTTGCCTTTCCCCATGATAGAGACTTTGCTGTCTGTTCCCAATGTTACTCGATACATCACATTTTCATCCATCATGGAAAACATAGAAATGTTTCCAGTCATATGGTTTCTACATCCTCAATCTAGAAACCACATATCTTCATTCTTCTCTTCAGCCATATTACACGCTAAAAATAAATTCTCTTGATTCAGAGTCTCTTTAGTAAAGTAATGACATTGTACTTGGGATTTATCATATCTTTGTCCATGTGCTTGATTTTTTCCACCTTGTTGGTTGATGCCTTGACTTTGAATCTGACTTTGGTAGCTACCCCTTCCACTTGTACTTGTAGGGGTGTTTCTTCCTCTTCTTTTTTGGCCTTTGCATCTACCTTTTCCTCAGTAGTTTGATCTGTCTTGATCTCTTCCTCTTCCAAAGGAAATTCGGGTCATGAAGGCATGCTCTAGAGATGAGTTTTTTGTTCTGTTTAGCCTTTGTTCATGTGTCATCAATGATGCATGAAGCTCCTCAATTGTAAAGTTTGAGAGATCCTTTGTCTCTTCAATGGTTGTTACTATTACATCAAATCTTGAGAGTAAGCTCCTCAATACTTTCTCCACTATTATTCTTTCTTCCAAGGTCTCTCCATGAGATTTCATTTGGGTAACCAACCCAATCAACGGTGTGAATAATGAGTATAAGATATCAGACTCTTTCATGCAAATAACTTCAAACTCTCTTTTCATTAATTGAAGCTTTGTTTTCTTTACCTTCTCCATACCTTGGTAGGCTGTCTAGAGGGTATCCCATGCCTCCTTGGACTTCTTTGCTATTGTAATTCTTGGAAATATACTTTCATGCACTGCTTGATAGAGATAGAAGAGGGCTTGTGAGCCCTTCTTCTTATTACTCTTCAGCAAATCTTTCTCTGCCTGTGTGAAGAAATTAAACTCATTTGCATCAGCTGGTTCTTCAAATCCATCTTCAACCAGTTTCGATAAGTCTTGAGATCTAAACAGGGCTCTCATTGTGATCGCAATAGTCGTAGCTCTTCCCATTGAACTGTGGGAGTTGAGTATTTCCCATACTCGTGCTTGTGCTAGTTCATGCCATTCTTTTACTCGCAGAACTATAAAAAACTTGATTGTATATTTAAAATAAACTCTCACTATTGGAGAGTTATCCTTTGTCTTTCTGAACCTTCACTCTGCTGGAGAAATGCTTCAAAAATCTTCTTCTTCCTTCAGGTTCTTCAACAACTGCTGAGAGCCTCAACTAGCTCTGATACCATGTCAGAATTTCTAGGAATTCCTTAACACACAGTGAGGAATAAAATTTCCTATGTCAACACGGATATTTTACAAACAAAGCTTGCATATGGAGTGTTTAAAAATCAAACACAGTTGGAAACAAAACACTGTCTTACATTAACAAAAATTTGGCTAATACAATCCTCAGAACTGTTGTTCTGGTTTTTACATTTGCTGCTCCTCTATAGTTTATTTCGCATACACAGTCTTCACTTGCACAGTCTTTACTTGTGCACTCTACTCTTCCAAAGTATTTCCCACTATATATTACACTAACTGCTTGCTCTCTATTTGTATTCATATATGTTTACAATATATGTCATTCACAATAATTAACCTAAGTCTAAACTTTATGAGAAATAAACTTATGCTGTGGCACATAAAAACATATAATAAAAAAACATTTAAATCAAAACATTACAAAAAGTGTTGTGATATGTTTTATCGCCTCAAACCATGTGCTGGATCACGTCAGCACAAACTTGTGCGATAGATTTAACGCGAAGAACCTACGATGGTTTATCACATCGATTGGAGCGTCGGCTGACTGGGCCCCAAATCTTTGCGGCAATGTGCCATTGGCAGAGGGACTAGTGAGCTGGCGTTGGTGGGGTCACGCTATCATGCGATCGCAAAGGGCTGGTGACATAAGCAATAAATCTTGCAATACGCATTTTTTTGGCTGAGGGTTGGATGGTGTGGCAGTGGCAGGGTCCGCTCTTCACATGGGTTTGGAGGAGGATGATGTAGGCGCCAGATGGTGTGATGAGATTTGATTGCACGAAGGGCTTGTGGCGTGGCCATGGTTTGAATTCAAAACAAAATGCAGGAGTTAAATGTGGTAGGTGCGAAAGGTTTAACAACAGGAGTTAACGTGGTGTAGACCGATTTGGTAGACCGAGAGAGGGCTACAGCGATGTGAGAAGAACAATTGTTGCAGGGGTTAACGATTTCTGACTTCAATAACGAATATGGCAGATTGTAAATCGTTAAATATAATTATGAACATGCATGCATTCGTAAAATTGTTTTTTTCAAATAGTGTAGTTTAAAAAACTCACAAAATAATTTAGAAATTTTGGTAAGATTATGAAAAATAAGGCCTTCTGGTTAAGGGACCCTACCTTCATTGACAAAGTCAAGGAATGGTGGGAAAATTTCCAAATAAAGGAAGAAACATGATGCATACCTTCCAACTCCGACTAAATGACTTAAAACTAAAAGTAAAGAAATGGAATAAAACAGAGTTTGGCCACATAGAGCAGGGTAAAGAAAAATTAGAGGCTTGTATGAAACAAATACAACAACAAATGATATTACAAGGGAGATCAGAGATCCTTGTGAGGGAGGAAGGAAGCCTTATATGCAAATTATAAAAATGGAAAAAGAAAGAGCAAATTGTGTGGAAATAAAAATGAGTACAGTGACTAAGAAAGGGGGACAGAAAGATCAATTTCTTCCACAAGGCAGTGATTCAGAGAAGATAACATAACCATATTTTTTTCCCTTAAAGATCTAGGAGGAAACACGGTGTTCCAACATCAAGACATGGAGGCCTTGCTTGTGGAACATTTTAGTGATATCTTGACAGAACCCGATCAACACAGAACAGAAGAAATTGAAAGGATAAAGCAATACATACCCTAGTTTTAAAGAGGTGGAAGAAGTTTTAAAAAGCCTAGCAAAAAAAAAAAAAAGCATCTAGATCAGATGGTTTCAAGATGAATTTTACCAAGCAGCATGACCATTCATAATAAAAAACATCATGGAATTTGTCTAGAATAGGCACCCAAAATCCTGAAGTTTAACAGTTGTAACCCAGATTATAAAAAATTTCTACAGAAATTTGTCATAATCTTACCAAAATTTCTAAAATATTATGTCATTTTTTTAAACTACACTATTTAGATCCAAAAGTAATTTATAAATGCATGCATGTTCATAATTATATTTAACCACTTGCAATCTTCCATATTCTTTATTGAAGTCAGAAATTGATAATGATGTGTGAATAGTAATTTTACGGATGCATGTATTTTCATAATTATATTTAACGATTTGCAATAGTTATTTAATTTAGAAATCGATTGTGGTTATGGCTGAGGAGTCGAATGAAATAGAGCTTTAGGGTTACTGGGTAGCTCTTTTGTAGACACTCAGAGATACGTGGTAGTAGGAGAACAATGCTTGGAGGTGAGGTGTGGTCTTTAAAGAAAAGATTGCTCAAATGAGGGAGGACGCCAGAAACTGGAAAAAGCCAGAAATGCATATTATAATTTTGGTGAAATTGATGGCTGCAATTGAATACAGATTCAACCAAGACACGGTAATGAACCTTGCCTAGATATTTTCTGATTTCAGAGAGAAATATTCAGATTGGAAAACACAAACAATAAACAACTTAACATTAAAAAACATAAAAGAAGAGAAAGAGAATCAAAGAAATATAAAGTGACCAATAACACAATCAAACGCGTTGAAAATAACCATAGATTTCTATCCACCTTCCTCTCTGATATTTTGAAGAGTGACCATCTTGCAAGCTAAAATTCTAATACATTAATCCCTAACAATCTAATAACCATGGAAAGAATGTAAAATATCTCAATTAGACACTTCCACACTCTAAGAAAGAAAGAGAAAGGGAAAAAACTTACTGTTTCAGCGATTCAAAAAAATTTTGCATCTTGATCTGAAAGAACATATTCTGCGATTCCATATTTTCATCGATTTTGGTAAAACCCAACAAAGTAGTGTTCAGCCTGGTTAAATTTTCCAGCCATCAGTTCTGGTTTTCAAAAAAATTCCTGACTCTCGCTCCAACCTGCAGCCGTGCATGACTTATGCACTCACAAGATTCCCAAATGCAGAAAAAAAAAGGTGATGGCAAGACCAAAAACAAAATTACTGCAGAAATAGAGCAAAACCTTTTTCGAATTCTGCAACAGCTGCTATTAGATCTACACTGGCCCACGGATATGCAGGAAAGTACAGATATCATGAAGGAAACCGAATAATTCTACAGTGGCCCGGTGGAACAACTGCTATTAGATCTACACTGGCCCACGGATATGAAGGAAAGTGACAAAAGCTTTACTAAAACCTCCCCCACGGTCCACAACTAATCTTCCTCGGAATAAATGCATCACCCCAAATGTATTTATGGCACTGTTTTTCGTAGTAATCTCAATAGGCAACTTTTGGCAACGTAGACGTTTGGACTTCTCCGAAGTCCAGCTAATCGCCATCCCCTCACGGTAGTCGAATCGGCCTATATGCGTTGCCATGACTCCCATAAGTTGATTCCTAACGGTTCACTCCATTACATGCCCAATCGAGTTTACATTTTTTCCTAAAAAGGTCCGATTTCTACAAAATTTTCCAAAATAGAAATTTGAGAATTTTGGGTTATAGTTGTCAAGCTTCAAGAATTTGGAAGCCTTTGAATTTTGATGGTATTTCATGGTATTTTACATAGAAAATGGTCATGTGGATCAATATGTTGGAGACGTTGTGCTTGCATGTTATATGATAATATTTAATACTAGCAATTGTACCACATGTTGCAGAATAAACTTAGTAATACAGTGGCATAGTAAAAAATAGAATAGAAGAAATAAGTAAAAAGTCTATACAAATTTATTTTTTTACTATTGTTTGTCACAGAAAAAGTTCACAACTTTGATGTAGGCTTGTATAGTTGTCTCATGTTATTATATTATTCACATTACTTTTTATATTTTTCACAACTTTACAAGATGCAGTTTTAGTGTTTATTAGTAAACTTTTATTTATCAAGTTAAGAATATCAAAAGTAGGTTAGAAAAGTTTCTATGAATATGATACTTTTCCAATTTTCACCCTTGGTTGTAACTGCATTTTGTAGACTTTATTTCCTTATGTCTATTTGTAAATACTATAACTATTGAAATTAGAGACATCAATTGTAGTCTCCAAGTCATGTATTTTTTGCAAACATGGGTCTCATTTGTTTTTTTGAACTTTCTTTCTTCGAAGTGTGATTGGATTAGAGATCATTGAAAATATTGTTACACTTCTTGGTCCACACCAAGAGAAAAGAAAAATTCCCTCCCTCATCTATTAATTGTCTTCAATCAATTATCTTCACTCCTTCATTGAGTACCTTCATTTCCTTCCCTCGAGCTCAAGCATAGGTCTTGAAGAAGATTGGAAAAGGAAGCAGTTTAATCAATGATTTGATTTCAATATATGACTAAGAGTACCATAGTATAAATCCAATTTACGGAGCTTTGGAAGTTCTCTTCAGCTATAGAGTGGAATCAACTATAGAGTGGAATCAATGTCGAGTTCTCAAAATATTTAAAAGTATGAAGCTTCAAAACATTTACTTTAGAAGTTTGCATGTTATGATGCCATGCTTATTATCATGTGCAAAAATGTTCAAATTACAAGTGTGATAATTAATTCCAAGAAAATAATTATAAAATTACTACTTAACCACAGAACATGTGTATCAGAAAGTCGCTATAAGTTTTGATTAAAATAAAATTCATTAAAAAAAACAAAAACAAATTCTAAGTGAAAAAAAAAATTAATATCAAAAAATATTTGTAACTATTTTACTAATTGATTTCCTTGTAGTAGACCAATTAAAATAACTATTTTTATATATCTTAGATCTAAGACTTTTTTATCCATAAATTAAATTAACATTTTTATGATTAATTACATCATTAAATAAACCAAATCTTAATGACTTTTTCCTATATTTTAAAATATTTTAAAACTTAACCCAAAAATAATAATATCTTTGTTTTCTAAAATAAATCATAAAAATAATTGAAAAATATATTTTCATTGTGATGTCTTCTTTAGCATTTCTCACTCCTTTAAAACCTTCATTAAACTCTCTCACGAGTCCCTATATGTGTAATAGATTATAAACTTGGTTAAACACTATGTGGAGTCTCTATATCTGTTAATTCCAATTTATATCGTAGTTAGATGGGCTTTGAGAATAAGCATATTTACAGTTACGGTGATCGTGCAGCTGTTTCAACAATTCATTGTTCAAGGAATGCTCTCCAAATTAATTGGTTGGTTCGATCTCTCTCGGCAATTGTACTTTAACCAAGTGCATGGAGATGAGTATTGTAACCCAGTCATGGAGATGAGTATTTATTAGATTTGTCCTTTAAGTAAGTCCACGGAGATGAGTATTTATTACAAGGACACATCGTGATTAGAATTTTCTTTTGGACTCTTTTTTTAATATAATTTTTATATTTGATAATTCAAATTAAAAATTAATTTTTATTTTTTAAAATATTTATTTTTAATATTTATTTTTTTATAAAATTTTAATAAAATTTATAATTTTTTTTCAAAAATTTACAAATTAATGAATGAAAGTTAATTAAGTTTTATCAGCCACCAATTGAATAGCAAACTTTAAGTAGCAACCAATTGCAATATAACATGTGTTTCAGAGTTATAATAAATTTATATTTTTTAATTTTTCATAAAATAATATAAATATATTTATGCTTATAGAATTTTGGCTTCTGTGATCCATCGTAAAATTATGTAGAAATTTTTTGGTAATAATCACATTCAAATGAACATTGTGGACGTGTTTGGAACCAACCAGTGTGATTCATTTGTTCCATTTTAATTAATTTAATTATTTACTTAATTATTAAATAAAATTATAATGGCTATTTCTATTTAATTAATTTAAAAGTTTAATAAAATATATTTATAAATCTCGATATTTTATTTTATTTAATTTAGTTAATTAATTATTATTATTATGATTATTATTGTTATCATTTATTTCTTTATTAATTCCTTATTATTTAATTATTTATTACCTATTATATTTTAGTATTTTTATTTATTTAACTGAATGTAAATTTGTAATCCTATTATTCTCCTTTCTCTAATAAATAATAATAATAATAATAATAAATAAATAAATAAATAATTAAAAATAAAAAATAAATAAAAATAAAAAATATATATTATTCTCTTTTCTAAAAAAAATAGAATCTTTTTATTTATTTATTTATTTTTTGTTGACCATTAAGAGTATAGGGCAGGGATCCAACACCTACTTATATTCCAGCCGTCATCTCTATTGAGATTTACGGGTGTTTTTTCAATTTCTAAGGCCTCTCTTAACTTCCGATGATGGAAATGGTCAATCCTAGCTATGACCTTAGCCTCTTCAATGCAGATATGATGGTTAGTCTTTTCTGCATGCTCAGCTAAGGCAGAGGTGTGGGATCTTCCTTGTTTAATGTCAGCGGCATGTTCACTGATCCTTTGGTTGATAGATCGACCAATTTCACCAATGTAAGGTGTCCCACAAGAAAAAGGAATAATATAGACACCTTTTCCATCTCTAGGGTTTACCGAATCTTTAACCGATTTAAGAGAGCTGTGAATTGTGCTAAGGGGCTTGAAGGAATAAGAAACCTTATGCTTCTTAAGGATCCTAGCAATCCTATAAGTGGTTCCTTGAATGAAAGGAAGCCTTACATTGCAGGACCACTGATTAGGTTCATTTATATTTTTATTTTTAACTAAGGGACCACTTTCTGCTTTAAGAAAAGCCTTAAGTCCTTGAGACTTACTATAACCATTTTTATGAAAGACACTAAGGAGATGGGTCTTTTCTCCCTCAAGGTGAGATTTATTAGAGATTCTCAATGCCCTGGTGGCTAAGGTGCTAAGGACGCCCAATTTTTGAGCAGGAAAATGTTGAGAACTAGCGTGAAGATATTGCTCAATATGGGTTTTCTTTCGAAAAAATTGATGGGAGAAAGAAACATCATCCTTTGTAGAGATAAGAACGTCAAGGAAGGGAAGGCTACCATCCACCTCATAATCCATGGTGAATTTTATGGAGCAAGATTGACTATTAAGATGAACGAGGAAACGATCTATCTCTTCCTTACCATGAGGCCAGATGACACAAGTATCATCAACAAACCTTTTCCATAGCTTTGGCTGGTACAAAGCAGAGGAAATAGCCTTGGATTCAAAGACCTCCATAAAGAGATTAGCAACAATCGGGGAAAGGGGAGAGCCCATGGCAACACCACATGTTTGCTCATAGAACTCACCTTCAAAAATAAAGAAAGTATATGTTAAGAAAATCCCGACTAAATGGGCCGTATCTGGATCAGTGGCATGATTAATGACTTCAATGGCCTCATTAATGGGGATATTGGTGAAAAGAGAGACAACATCAAAACTAACTACCCTATCTTTAGGACACATTTTAACGTCCTTTAACTCATTAACAAAAGAGGAAGAATCTTTTACAAAAGAGTCGGTACGACCTATGAGAGGTTTAAACTTAAGGGCCAAATACTTGGTTAGAAGATAAGTCAGACCACCAATGGTGTTAACAATGGGCCTAAGGGGAGCACCATCCTTATGGATTTTTGGAAGACCATAGATTCTTGGAGTATGGGGGTTGCTTTTAATGAAATTCTTACTAAGAGAACCCACGGAGCTGCTTGATTTAATGGCATCAACAACTACTCTTGAGACCTTTTTTAAGGGATTTTTAGAAAGTTTTTTGTAGCTCCCACTATTCTCCAAATATATTTGTGCTTTATTTATTTATACACCAAAATATCATTTATGTATTTATTGACTAGCAAGGAAACCAATGTACACTTTAATGAATGGTGATATACATGAAATTATACATCTGTATAATAATAATATATTTTTAATTGGCCAATTATTTTAGGTGTTGTGGTTTTCCTTGAGTAATCGTCCTGCATTAAATTACATATGCACCTTAACTCTATCATATAAAATTATTATTAAAAAAATTGTGAATACATTTTGTACTTTATTATATAGCATTATTATTAAAAGTATTTTAAATATTTTTTTTTTTACATTTTATATATTAAAGAAAAATTAATTAAAAAAAAATTATTTATTTAATTTATAAATTATAAATATGAATTTGAATTAATTATCAAAATAGGTTAACTAGCATAAATGATGTATTCAAATGTATTTATATTAACATTTTTTTTGTCAAAGTTGTCTAAATTCTCTTGAGATCAAGCTTGACATGTGGCTTACGAAATTGTGACTGAGGGGCATTTAAGCCGTCAAAATCACGTGGGGGTCGCACCTGGCCTTGGCCACACCACCCCTTAACATGGTTGTTTTTTTTTCCCATAGAATATTTTGTATCCGAGAGTTATTTGCAAATAGAAAAACATTTCTATTTGGAGGAAAAAATTGAGGATACCATCTTCCCATGATTGGGAAACTCGATGGTCACCCAAAGAGATATGAACCATAATGGTGACATATGACGCTAAAACAAAGTAGACATCACTAAAACTACGTAAACAAGAGAAACTACATGGCAATGTAAAATTGAGACTCTGAAAATGACTATCCTGGGAATTTAGTATGCATGTTTGAGTAAGATGCACTTACTCCCTTGGAACCTTGCCTTGTATGGCCTTTTTCTTCCTATCCTATTCTTGTCGCTCTAGGTAGAGGAAGGGGTCATTGTATCCTTTAGGAAGCCAGGGGGGATTATCCCATTAGATGAAATATTTACTAGTATAGGAATATGCCTCCCTCCATGAGGGTTCTCCCTTTGTTAGGCCCTCAACACCAACCTGGATAACTATTTTCATCAACTACCCTACAAGTCTAGTAGAGTTGTGACCACTGGCCACCTTTCTTTTCTTAGCCTAAGGTTTAGAGTGAGTCAAGTTGGAGTTTCGTTGCCTCTGATGTGAGGATTTCACTGATTTAGTCTATGCATTTGAATTTGACGATGTTAGAGGATGGGGAGGAGGGGGAAAGGTGATTCACGTTGCTTTGGATAGATTTCTTAAGGTTATGTGTGTGTGAACCAAGAAGGTGGTGAGTTCAAAATTATCTTTTCAGCTCTTTCCCTAGCTTGTTCCTAATCCCAGAGTTGTTGGCCAAGAAAATTATAGACAATCGATTGGACACTACATGTGTTTGTTCTTTCATAAGCCTCTAGGGAAGAAATGAGATGGTGGATATGCATTCGCATGTCCTCATCAAATTTTTCTTCACCCTGAACATGTGAGGGAGAGAGAGATTAGTGCCCACAAACTTTGTCACATCGTCTGGATCGACCCCTTTCCGTCAACAAGTTGAAGGATTTATTGAAGTTGGTATTGAGGGTGAACATGTTGATATAAACAATGGTGATTCAAAATCTATAGTGGTAATGATGAAAATGTCATCAAATAGAAAATTTTAAATTCAGACTTGGAAGAGTAACTAATTTGATATTGGAACAATATAGCAAGTAATTTTCCCAAGAATACTCTGAATCCTAGAACAAACTCTATAATTCTTAAAATAGGGTTTAGTGATGGATTTGGAAATGGTTGTAAAGGAGACAAAATCTCTCTTAGTAATATAACTATATAGAAAAGCTTCTTATACCAGGGAATTAGTTTTTTCCTAGTAGGGCATGTTCTATTTGGAAGATCTATGGAGTTTCCTATCCATCATATCCATAATTTAAAAAAGAAAAGTTTCCAACTTGTGAAAAATAGTATGCAACAACAATGCTTGAGGAAACTTAGCCTGAAATTGTTTGGGTATATTTTTAGGTTGAACAAATTCAGTGAAAACAAGGAGATGTTTAGATCTTTAAGCACATTTAAATTATGGGTATACAAAAAAACCATTGTATTTCATGATTCATCTATGGAAAAATAGCTAAAGTAATGTTGGAGATAATCTATTACCAAAATTCTATTGTAGATCCTAGTGTAAAGGGGATATGTAATTGAAGGATTAGATTGAGCTAGAATATGGAAATTTGTGAAAGGATCTGACATGTTCCAAGAAAAAGAAGTTATGGCCTACCCATGTTTTTAAATCGTTGAGGGAAGAGAACATGTATTAAAACAAATCGTATATGAACCCATAATTATTAAATCGTGTTGCATTTTAAATTCTGTGTTCAAGATCACTCTCATCCATCTTGTTATGATTGTTTACCTATTGCAATAAGGGAACATCTATGATGGTAACAGATATCCAGTATTCATATCATAATGTGATTCAGATTTCTAGCCTTGACATGGTTGATCAACATGGAGGAAGTTAGAATGATTCCCATAATAGAAAACAACTCATACAAGAGTTATGGAATTTATTGCAATTGAGGTATTTATTAAGATTCCTCAACATGTTGAAAAAAATTGTCTCCTGGCAAGAATTAGAGCCCCTTGATTAGGGTGATTTATATGATATTGCACCAAGGAACAATACAGAAAGGTCAAGTTAAGTTTTGTTCTTTTCGAATGATGAAGGACAAGAATAAACATAAAGCCCGCTTTCTTCATATGGATTCCATAATGGGTTCGAACTTCACATACATTTTTAAAAGTGTTCATCACAAAGAAATGCAAACCAAATACAAGAAAAAAAATTGCAGTGACTTTATATCTAAGCATAACACTATGAAACCTCCCATTTACCCATTAGATTATCCATTTTCCTCATTAAATTATCCATTTGTTCATTGGATATAATTGAGACATTGCACTACCAAATTAATCACAACCACTAATTGTAATCGACATAATGAATTCTCCCTGCCTCTAATTGTAATATGTATAACTAATTCTCATTGCCTACACTAACAACATTGGAAGGGAAGAGTATTCTTGAGGGACTATTGATTAAAAAAAAGGAAACATCTTCCTTGTGTTGTGTAGGCCAGAGGATGAGAATTCCATCATTGCTTCATGGCTTGGTGAGTTACCTCAGTAGGAATTTTGATAGGATATTTTTTAAGCCTTAGAGAAATTCGGTTGGGTTAAGTAAGCTATGAGTCTATAGCTTGATTCCTTTTCCCTAGTGGTCTCATGGGCCAACTTGGATATGGAAATTGCACTAGATGCCTATAATTGAGTAGAAAATTGTTTGTATGCAGTAAATTATTAGACATCCTTCATTTAAAAGAAAAGTATCATATTTCTTCTTGTAAATAATCAATTTAATTCAGTTTTTGTTTGAGTGAAATATGCGTGTATTTCCATTAGATTTTATGCTTGTTCATTTTCTTTCATTTATTTAATTAAAAACATGTATAAATTCATTGTTAGTCGTTTCATGCCCTAAAATTTCTAAGTTTACATTCACAATCTGTAGTTGGGAAATCCATGGAAGGTGATGTGAAAAAACAAGTTCTTAACTATTTCAAGCACGGTTTGCATGTGACTAAGATGACAAAACATACTCAAAAGAAAGACACTACGTTAAAAAATTATCACTGATATTTTGCATAAGTGATTTACTCACTTTCACATTTTCCTCTCACTAAACATAAAAATGATCACATTTTTTCATTGATTAATTTCCAAGATAATTGTTTTATTCCCTATAACAAATCAATCACTACTCCTGAAGAATTTTGCGCCCACTACCTACATTTTTGGTTGCATTTTTCCCTCTCAATATCCACTTAATATATCTATCTTTTTTAGTCATTTAAACGAACATATCCAGTGAAGAGAAGTTATGATACCACACACATATAAAATCTCTCCAGACTTGGTATTAGAGGAAAACCACCTCTCAAGTTCAATAACTATAGATATACCTAAACTATGAAACACATTCAACTCAAAATGGTAATTTGACCTGTGAGAGGTTCCAACAAATTTTGTTCCTAGATTTGAATTGTATGCATCTTGCCTGTGATATATCATTTTATTCCATGTTCTCTTGTATGTTCCATTTTTGGAAGGATTTTGAAGGATGGTCCTAATGCTTCAAGTAGTATGTCACCTAACGGTACATGAAAAAATGCATGTTCATTCTTATCTTCTTATTTACAAGGAAAATTACTGCAATTATCAAAGTCACCATTTCCACCAACCTTATCACAATCTATTGGAGTAGCAGAAATGTTTTCAATGCTAGGTAGGAAAATTTCTGAAAATTATTTGTCAGTGTTCAACCTAAAAAAAATATTAGTTTGAATTACCTGAGGAAAATTGGATAAGAACCCTTTATAACAAGGTTTTTAATTTATTCCAAGCATGTTGGAAGTTGAAATCCCACCCTTGAGAGAAGGAAAAAAGAAACTATTACCTAACCGCGTGGTAGTTTTATTCCAATGTGACCACTTGTAAGACTCGATGATGCATCCAAGTTCACTTATAGGATCAGAGGAATTTTTTTTTATGTTTGAATAACATGGAAAAACATTTTTGGAAATATTCTCCACATATTACATTTTTTTGGTGTTGTATAATTTTTATGAAACCAGCTCCAAAAATAGAAGAAAAGAGAGATCAATGTCTTAGAAATAAGCCACTTCATGGGGGAAACCTCCTTTACATTACATAAATGAGAAATTCTTGGATGATACACATGAAAAAACCTCCTTTGTATACATAGGAGTCCATGGGGTCACAATATAATCCTAGCTGACCTAATAATAATAATGTGGGGGCACAACAATAACAAAAGTGGGACTTCATGGGGCACAATAATAACAATATGTGGATATAGGGGTACAAAAATAACAATAAAGGGGCCTACACTAATAAGAATAAGGGACTACACTAGTAATATAAGGACCTCACATGCCCCTCTCCTTCAAAAAAGTGTTGTCCTCAATGCTTGAGTAGCTCTGGATGCTTATGTATAAAATTCTCATCCTCCCATGTGGAATATTCTGCGGGTAAGTTCTTGCACTAGATGAGATACTCTAAAATCGATCGATTTCATTGCTGTCGAGTTCTTGTTTCTGTGACTACTTCGGGTTCCAATATTATTTTTCCTTTCTCATCAAGTTATGGAAATATTGTTCTAATTGGAAGTTTGTCATCTATAACCTTCTTTAAACATGAAACATGGAAAATTGGGTGAACTTGAGAAGAAGAAGGAAGCTCCAATTTGTAGGCCATAGTACCAATCTTTTTCAAGACCTTGTAAGGACCATAGTAATTTGGCGATAATTTATTATATTTCTTAGCTTGCTCGAGGGACATTTGTTTGTATTGGTGTAGCCATAAAAATACCAAGTCTCCTGCATCAAAAATTCTCTCGCTACGATGTTGATCTGCCTGTTGTTTCATTCGATTTTGTGCAAAATTTAGGTTATCCTTTGAGAGTTGGAGAAATTTTTGTTGATGCTCGATGTGATCTTCCACTCCCTGAGCCTTATAATTTTCTCTTAAATATGATGTGATGAAATGTGGATGAATCCATAAAGTTCCACAAATGGGGTCATTTTTGTTGCACTATGGAAGGAAGTGTTATACCACCATTCAGCCAAAGATAATCACTTGACCCATTATGTTTGTCTATCAAATACAAAACAATGGATATCCTTCGAAAAATTTGTTCACTATCTCAGTTTGTCCATAGGATTGAGGATGATAAGATGAGCTATGAGCTAGTTGAGTACCCAAAGAAGAAAATAATTTCATCCGAAAATTTCCAATGAAAATATGATCTCTGTCACTTACAATAATATTTGGGTTTCCATGTAGCTTTTGCATTATTTCCATAAATGCAGTAGCAACTGTACTTTCTTTAAATGGATGAGATAATTTACAAAAGTGTGCATACTTGGTAAGTCTATCAACTACCACCATGATGGCACTCTTTCCTTAGGACTTGGGTAAACCTGTGATGAAATCCATTGAAACCTATTTCCAATGTTGACTTGGAATGGGTAAAGGTTGTAGCAGAGTCGTGGTCTTAATTGTCTCAACTTTATTTTGATGTCAAACCAAACAATAATCCGCCAGAAACTTTTGAATATCAGATTTAAGGCCATCCCAAAAAAAATATTTCTTCACCCTATGGTAAGTTTTTAAAAATCCAGAGTGTCCTCCTAAGGGAGAGGTGTGAAATTCCAAAAGAATATTTTGTTTTAGTTGATAATTATTACAAAGGTATAAGTGTTCTTTGTAACATAAGGAATCATTTTTGCAACTAAATGTATCATATGTACTGGGACCTTGCTGTAAATTTTGAATGAGTGTCCACACTTCTTCGTCATTCTTCCATTTCTCCCTTGCTTCAGTTGTCCAATCTAGTTGGATAATAGTAATGGCACAAAGCAATGATTCCACCTCCTCAACCTTTCTTTAGAGTGCATCTGTAGCAACATTTAGCTTCCCTTTTTCGTAGATTATTTAAAAGTCATAACCCAACATCTTTGTGACCCATTTCTTCTGCTCTTCTAAAGATATTCTTTGTTCCAAAAGGTATTTAAGACTATCATGATCAATTTGTACATTGAATTGTCTTACCATTAGGTAAGGTCACCATTTCTTTAGTGCATGTACTATTTCTAAAATTTCCTTCTCATAAATTTCTTTCTGGAAATAATTTCGTTTGATTGGACAAATTTCAAAAGCAATGGGTCCTCCTTGCATTAAAACACCACCAATTCCATTTCCCAAGGTATCACATTCCACAATAAAGTTTTCTGTGAAGTTTGGCATAGCTAAGACCCGTGTTAGGCACATTTCCTCTTTAAGATGTTCAAAGGCCTTAGCTTCTCAAGGAGTCCATGAAAATGCATCTTTCTTCAATAATGTTGTTAGAGGTGCTGCTAGTCTCCCATAATTCTTAAACAAACTTGCGGTAATACCTTGTTAACCCAAGAAATACTCGCAACTGCTTTATGGTTGGGGGGACTTCCCATCCCTTAATGGATTTAATTTTGTTAGGGTCTACCTTAACACCCTCCTGAGATACAATATGACCCAGATATTCACTTCTTGTACTCCAAAGAAACATTTGGAGGCTTTTGCATATAATTGTTTCTCCTCCAATAGTTTGAGCACCCTGTCAACGTGTTGAACGTGATCCTTCCAAGACCTCCTGTATATTAGTATGTCATCAAAAAATACTAACAACAATTTTCTAAGAAGGGTTTGAAAATGGAATTAATCAACCCTTGGAATGTAGAAGGTAAATTGGTAAGGCCAAAAGGCATGACCACAAATTCATAAAGACCATCATGATTTCGAAATGCTATTTTCATAATATATTTAGTCTTCAATCTAATTTGATGATATCCTGAACGAAGATCCAACTTGGTAAAATAAATTTCTCCATGTAATTCATCCAATAATTCATCAATCACAAAAATAGGGAATTTATCTTTAATAGTGAGCTTATTGATCTCCCTATAATCCGTACATGTGCACCATGATCCATCCTTCTTGTGCACCAATAATACTGGATCAGAGAAAGAACTTTGACTAGGTTGAATTATACCAGCCTCTAACATTTCTCCTATCATATATTCAATTTCTCTCTTTTGGACATAATGATGTCTGTAAGGCCTGATGTTTCGAGTAATACTTCCTAGAATCAAATGAATAGCATGATCATGATCATGAATAGGTGGGAATCATTTGGGAGTTTCAAACACCTTGGAATGGTTCTCTAAGGCTTTGTGGAGATTTGGATAAATAGATGATTTTGATGTTGGAACTTCTAGTGAGAATAATAGTGCAATTAGCCCTCATTGTTCTTTCTTCAAAATATTTTTCATGACATTAGAGATTATTACCTTTCTCATCTTCTGTGATACCTCGTAATTCAAATTCCTTTCCTTCCGAATTTTTTCTCAAGAAAAGTTCTTGAAATTTAAAAGCTACCATCCCCAAAGATTGTAACCATTATGCTCCTATTACAACATCAACACCTCCCATTGGAATGTAAATTATTCGACTATTCAATACATATTCCCCCATGATTAGCTTTATGTTAAGGCATTTTCTAGAGACATTTATAGTTCCTCCATTTTCAACCATCAGTTGACACTCTGGTGTTGCATACAGGAAGAAATTTAATTCCTTGGCTACCTTACAATGAATAAAATTATGGGTATTACCAAAATAAATCAACGCTATTACATTTTTCCTCTTCATATATCCTTATATCTTGAGATTTTGATTAGTGGTAATAATTGCCAATGCGTTACAAGATATGGTTGGACTCATTCCTTCTTTCTCTAGGGTCGTTTCCTTGCGTATATCCTCTTATTTTAAAGTTTCTTGTTCATTTTCTTCCTCCTCTTCACAATTTATGTAAAATGATTTTGTATCGGCACATTTATGACCTTTAGTGTATTTTCTATTACAACTATAGCAAAGCCATTTTTCTCTTTTTTCTTCCAATTGTTGTGGTGTCGACCTTGTAGTTTGTGGAAATCTAGGAGTAGAAACAATTCCATCTTTATAGATGTGAGTGGTAGACTTCCTTGTCGCCATAATTTTAGTTTCAATTTTTCTTGCCAACCTCAATGCCTTCTCCATGAACCATGTTCCAAACGGTGAAATTCATGTTGGATTTTATCCTTTGAAGTCTCTATGAAGATATCAATCGTGTGTTCCTCTTGAATATCGGTTACCCTTATATTCAAATTTTGGAAGTACTCAATGTACTCCACCATTGAAACCTTGTGTTACAGATTTATCAATTGGCTAAAGAAGGTATTTCTCTTTGTATCCTCATAATGGACTATTATTTCCTCCGTAAAAATTGACCAAGTGAAAATTTTCTTAGGAGAGCAAAGCCATCAATACCATATAAATGTATTTTTTTCTAAATATAAAGTTGCAAAGCACACCTTTTGTTTGTTTTGTACATTATGGAGATGAAAATATTGCTCCATATGTAGTATCCATGTTAGGGGATCATTGCCATCAAACTTCTGACTCTCGATCTTTGGAATATGGTGGGTCTTTAATCCAACATTAGATTTTATGAAATCACAATTAACATTTATTTTGTTCTCATCATGATTTTCCTCTACTACCTTTTCAACATTAGGAATAATTTCTTGTATAAAATTTGACGCAGCAGCAGCAGTGGAGTTACAAGCAAGTTCCCAATAGATCTCCGATAAGCAATATAATACCAATAGAAGCCTTTTTAAAATATCGGAATCGAAATTCTTAATAATTCAAAGATATTTCTGTTCTTTTTTTATAATTCAAAAAAGCATATCCGATATATCCTTTTATAATGCTTTCAAAACATTATGCGCAGCCCAGATCTGTTGATCCGACGCTGAATCAATTCACAAATAGCTGAATTGCAATATGTCACAAGAAATTGGTGTTTTCCCACAATTTGATGCGGTATCAAAATAACTCCGCAATTACAATTCGCTCCACTTCCAATATGATCTGATGCGATGTCAATCATTGTTCTAAGGTGCTCCAAACTCTGATATACACCAATATATATATCAATCGGCGGTTCCGATTCACTATTGGTATTCACTACAAGTCTCGACCACTTCTATAACTCTGATGCGATACTATCGGAAGTCACAAGTCGCCATATTCTTTAATGCCAAACCTATTGATAATTACCACAGCACCGATGCGATATGATTCAATTCAATTTGCTATCGCATCCACCACTGTGCTATCATATATGTCATTTTGCAATTTCTCCGATGCGAGATCTGGACCCGATGCAAATTAAAACCAGTATATAAAACTTCGCGTCCGGTTATGATGGCTACAATGTTTGATATGGAAATTTCTCTCGCTTCGATGCGATATATATTTGAAATTGGAATTGCTGTGTCATAATGATTGACAATGCCACATCCTGTAATTTGCAATAAGCTGTGCGGACCGCCAAGTTCAAAAACCAGTTTATATTAATCAAATATGTAAAATCGTTTTACACCCAGTTTTTGTATTAAAAGTTGTTCCGACTCGCAATTCAACTATTCCAGATTCGCTTTAATGAAGGGAAATTTTACAGTTCTAGCAAAATGCGCAGATTGCTACCATTCAAAAATTACACAAAGAAAAGAAAACGCATCATCTCTACACACTCATCTTACATTGTGGTATAAAAATTAGATTTATCCATAAAATAGAACAAGACAGAGTTCGGCATTTTCCAATTACACAGAAAATCAACTACTGTTGCACATACACCAAAATACAATCCAACACACTCTGAGCTTTTCGCTCCATTCCGAACCTTTGCTAACTCTCTCACTCATCTTATTTTTCTCACATTACTTCTAATAATATCTAACAGAATCTCCTAATTTCCCTAAAGATCATAAAAAAAAATCTCCTATCTTCTCACTCTCGGTTACACCTATTTAACAAATCTTATCACTAAATCTTAAATAAAACAGTCACACTTATTTCAATAACAAACTATTTGTGAAGTCTATCCTTCTCGGTAAAATCGAATTTGACCAAACAGTGAATGAGTTTCGCTGTGGTTAGCCACAACATGTGGACAAATATCCACATTGCTGGCTAATTCTGATGCTCCTGCATCAGACTCCCGGGGAAGAAAAGATTTGTCCTTCAAATTTTTTGGGTTTATTCCATATATTTGTAATTCAGTTGCTGTCAACCAACTGGAATCTTCCATTGGTTGCTCTTTCCACTTGACCAAATATTGGAAATATGTTTGTCCTCGAGTTTTCTTGAACATTCTTTGATCTAAGATAGCTTCTACTTCTTTCTTGGGTGCTTTTGGTACCTGTTCCTCCCAATCTACAGTTTGAATTTCATCAGCTGTAAATTCATTCTACAATTTGGTTTCTACTTCTTTGAATGGATATAAGTCTGCAACATTAAAAATGGGGGATATTCCGATTCCTTCTCGCAACTCAATCTCATATGCATTGGTTGAAAATTTTCTTTTGATTTTACAAGGTCCTATCTTCTTCAGTTTCAGTTTGTTATAAGTCTTTGTAGGAAATCCGTCTTTCCTCAAATATGCCATGACTAAATCTCCCACTTGAAAATCCTTTTCTCTTCTTTTCAGATCTGCTCTTTGCTTGTATCTTCTGCTGCATTCCCGCAATTCACCTTTAACTTCTTCCTCTAGTTTCTGCATTTGTTCAACAAAATCTTCAACACTTGCACTTCTGGCTTCTTTTTTTCCCAAGTCTCTAAGCTCATATACTCCTCTCGGATGCATTCCAAAGATAATCTGAAATGGGATCATTCCAGTGCTTCGGTTTGGTGTATCATTTTAAGCAAATTCAGCTTGAGCTAATGCCAAATCCCACTGTTTGGGATTCTGATGTACCAAACTTCTTAATATATTTCCCAAGCTCCTATTCACTACTTCAGTTTGTCCATCTGTTTGAGGATGGTACGCTGAACTAAAACTGAGTTTAGTCCCCAATTTATTCCAAAGTGTCCTCCAGAAATGCCATACAAATTTAGTATCTCGATCTGATACAATGCTTATAGGTAAACCATGCAATCTTACAATCTCTGAAAAGAATAAATTTGCTATGTAGGTTGCATCATGAGTCTTCTTACAAGCAATAAAATGGGCCATTTTAGAAAATATGTCTACTACAACATAAATAGAATCATTTCCTCTATGAGTTTTTGGTAAACCCAGAACAAAGTCCATACTCACTGCATCCCATGGTCGATCTGGTATGGGCAATGGCTGATATAGACCTGTATTTTGACTCCTTCCTTTGGCATATTGACATACCCTGCATTTCTCAACAAAATTTTTAATATCAGTTTGCATTTTAGGCCAGTAATAAAAAGCATTCACCTGAGCGAAGGTTTTATCTTGTCCAAAATAACTAGTCAATCCTCCACTATGCTTATCCTTAATTATTTTCTCTCTCATGGAACATTTAGGAATACATAATTTGTTGCTTTTAAATAACAGGCCTCCTTGAATAAGGTAGTCCATTCATTGACTTCTGTTATGGTTCACCGGATTCTAAACTGTTGTGTAGATGTCTTTAAAATACTCATCATCTTTTTACATTTCTATCATTTCATCAAAACCTACAACACCCACTTTAAACTCTTGCAAAAGAAAACTTACCCTACTCAATGCATCTGCCACTTTATTAGACTTACCACTTTTATGCTTTATTACAAAAGTGAAACTTTGCAGAAATTCCACCCATTTGGCATGCTTCTGATTTAACTTTGGCTGATTATTAATAAACTACAAAGCATGGTTATCTGAATACAAGATGAATTCCTTTGGCAGCAAGTAATGCCTCCACTTTTTCAATGCCTGCACAATAGCGTAAAATTCTTTGTCATAGGAAGAATATTTCTTCTTCACATCATTTAACTTCTCACTGAAATATGCTATCAGCCTTTGCTCTTGGCTTAGCACCGCACCAACTGCTTCTCCACTTGAATCAGTTTCCACTTGAAAGACTTTCTCGAAATTTGGCAATGCTAGAATTGGCTTTTCTGTTATCTTCTTTTTCAGCAGATTAAAATTTCTGTCAGCTGCTTTTGTCCATCAAAATGGCTGATTGACCTCCCTGATGGTCTCAAGGATTGGTGCACAAATTTGACTAAACCCCTTTATAAATTTTCGGTAGAAACTAGCAAGTCCATGAAAACTTCTTACCTCAAATACACTCTTGGGAGTAGGCTAGTTTTTGATTGCTTGTACCTTTTCTGGATCCATTTTTAAACCTTCTTTGGAAATCAAAAATCCCAAGTATACCAGCTCCTCTTTCATGAAACTACATTTCTTTAAATTGATTAGTAGTTTTTCTTTTTGCAGAGTTTTCAAGACTAACTTTAGGTGTTCCAAATTCTCCTCTTTACTTTTACTGAAAACCAGAATATCATCAAGGTAAACAACAACAAATTTACCTGTATATTCTTTCAAGACCTCGTTCATTAGTCTCATGAATGCTAGGTGCATTAGTGAGCCCAAAAGGCATCACTAACCACTCATACAGTCCACTATTGGTTTTGAAAGTTGTTTTCCATTCATCGCCTTCCCCAATTCTGATATGATGATATCCACTTTTCAAATCTATCTTAGTAAAGTACCTGGATCCACTTAAACAGTCCATTAAATCATCCATTCTGGGTAAAGGAAATGTGTACCTGACTTTTATCTTGTTGATAGCTCTGGAATCGGTGCACATGCGCCATTATCCTCCCTTTTTCGGACTAAGTACTGTTGGCACAGCACACAGGCTTAGAATTTCTTGAATCAGCCCCTTGTTCATCATCTCCTATACTTGCCTTGCAATCTCTACGTTTTCTTGGTGAGTTAGTCTATACGTAGCTTTATTAGGTAGACTTGCTCCTGGTATTAAATCGATATGGTGGCTCACACTTCTTATCGGTGGTAATTCATTTGGTAATTCATCCACAATGATATCCACGTAATTATTTAACACAACTTGAATTTCTTCGGAAAAATCATTTAAGTTCGTGGAGGTTAAGATTACCTTTGGCCTCCCCACGATAGCGAAATGCAGCTCCTCGCTTTTGTCGACCTCCTATAACAATTCTTTGCCACTTATCAACATAATATTATTCTCAGGGAGTTCTTTGTCAACATCATAGTTCCGTCCTTCTCTATAGTGTATGTATTCCTTCTCCCGTCATGAATCGCCTTCCGGTCAAATTGCCATGGTCTTCCCAATAACACATGACATACATCCATGGGCATTATGTCACATAGGATCACGTCTTTGTATGTGTGGATCTGCATTTCCACATTACACTGCTCTGTCATGATGACTTGATGGCCTTTCTGAAGCCAATATACTTTGTAAGGTGCAGGATGCGCTGTCCTTGTTAACTCGAGCGTTTCCACCATCTCTGTAGACACAAGATTGTCAGTACTTCTGCTATCAATTATAATCTTACAACACTTACCCTTCGATTTGCATGTAGTTCTGAACAAATTCTTCCTTTGCGCAGGTTCTCCAATCTCTTTTTCTTATCTAAGCAAAGTTCTTCTGAGCAGCAATGATTCACCTTCTTCAGGTGGTTCCTCCTTCTCCACAAGTTGAGGTGGTTCTGGCTCTGCCTCAGCCACATTTGCACCCTTCTGGCTTGCTGATTTTTTATGAGAACAGTCCCTCGACATGTGTCCCCATTCTCCACAAGCATAACATCTAACATCTCTTCCTCGCCCTCTTCCTCTAGGCGCGAATCTTCCTCTACTAGATTCACCTGTCTGTGGTGAATTGCCGCTTGAACTTCCTGCTTCATGCTGATGTTGTGTTCATCTGGATCTGACAACTCCTCTACCTCTCGCTGAGCTCTTTCCTCTGTTCCTTTGTCTCTGTCTCCTCAGTATTTTCTCCTCTGCTTTCAAACTTGCTTGATAGGCATCTTCAACAGTTTTAAGACTTAACAAGCTAATCTCATCTTGTATTTCATACCTTAGCCCATTCACATATTTAGCTATTTTCTCCAAATCATCTTCTACATGCCCTGTTCTGATACTCAATCTGTAAAATTCTTCTGTGTACTCCTTAACAGACATTCCTTTCTGCTTCAGATTTTGCATTTTCTTAAAAAGATTCAAATGATAGTCTTTAGGCAAAAACTTAGCTTTCAGTTTACTTACCATTTTATCCCACTGCTTAATCTTAGATTTCCCTTTTCTTGTTCTTGATGTCTGTACCTCGTCCCACTAGATGGTTGCATGACCTTTCAATCTAGTGACTGCAAACTTCACCTTCTTATTCTCCTCAACCTCTTCATAATCGAAGTACTCATCTATGGATCTGATCCAGTCCATAAGCTCCTCTGCATTCAGACTCCCTTCATACATAGGAATCTCCATTTTGGGTTTTCTTCCAAATTTTTCTAGCATCTTGATGAATTTGACATTTTCATTCTCTTCTTCTGCTTCCACTTCTGCATCAGATTCTTCTGAAGAACTTTCAGCTCCATCATCAGGCGCTCTTCTTTGGGTTGTCTCCATTGTCTCCATTCGTGCACGCAAATTCCACACTTCTTCCAACAGAACTGTATTTGGTTCTGGTCTCCCTCAACCAATTCCCCTTCTCGGTGGCATCTTCGCTGCAAATACTCTTTTCTTCAGGTTCTGATACCAAAATGACACAGCAGCAGCAGCGGAGTTACAAGCAAGTTCCCAATAGATCTCCGATAAGTAATATAATACCAATAGAAGCCTTTTTAAAATATCGGAATCAAAATTCTTAATAATTCAAAGAGATTTCTGTTCTTTTTTTATAATTCAAAAACACATATCCGATATATCCTTTTATAATGCTTTCAAAACATTATATGCAGCCCAGATCTGTTGATCCAATGCTGAATAAATTCACAAATAGCTGAATTGCAATATGTCACAAGAAATTGGTGTTTTCCAACAATTTGATGCGGTATCAAAATAACTCCGCAATTACAATGCGCTCCACTTCCAATATGATCCGATGCGATGTCAGTCGCTGTTCTAAGGTGCTCCAAACTCTGATATACACCAATATATATATCAATCGGCGGTTCCTATTCACTATTAGTATTCACTACAAGTCTCGACCACTTCTATAACTCTGAGGCGATACTATCGGAAGTCATAAGTCACCATATTCTTTAATGCCAAACCTATTGATAATTACCACAGCGCCAATGCGATATGATTCAATTCAATTCGCTATCGCATCCACCACTGTGCTATCATATATGTCATTTTACAATTGCTCCGATGCGAGATCTGGACCCGATGCAAATTCAAACCAGTCTATAAAACTTCGCGTCCGGTTATGATGGCTACAATGTTTGATATGGAAATTTCTCTCGCTCCGATGCGATATATATTTGAAATTGGAATTGCCATGTCATAATGATTGACAATGCCACATCCTGTAATTTGCAAGAAGTTGTGCGGACCGCCAAGTTCAAAACCCAGTTTATATTAATCAAATCTGTAAAATCGTTTTACACCCAGTTTCTGTATTAAAAGCTGTTCCGACTCGCAATTCAATTATTCCAAATTCTCTTTAATGCAGGGAAATTTTACAGTTCTAGCAAAATGCGGAGATTTCTACCATTCAACAATTACACAAAGAAAAGCAAACACATCATCTCCACACACTCATCTTACATTATGGTATAAACATTAGATTTATCCATAAAATAGAACAAGACAGAGTTCGGCGTTTGCCAATTACACAGAAAATCGACTACTGTTGCACACAGACCAAAATACAATCCAACACACTCTGAGCTTTTCGCTCCATTCCGAACCTTTACTAACTCTCTCACTCATCGCATTTTTCTCACATTACTTCTAATAATATCTAACAGAATCTCCTAATTTCCCTAAAGATCCTAACAACAAAATCTCCTATCTTCTCACTCTCGGTTACACCTATTTAACAAATCTTATCACTAAATATTAAATAAAATAGTCACACTTATTTCAATAAAAAACTATTTGTGAAGTCTATCCTTCTCGGTAAAACCTAATTTGACCAAACAGTCAATGAGTTTCACTGTGATTAGCCACAACATGTGGAAAAATCTCCACATTGCTGGCTAATTTCGATGCTCCTGCATCAAAATTTGTTAAACCTTCCTTCAAACCTTCCATGACTACTTTTAGATCATTCTTCATGTCTTCCATGTTGTCTTTCATTTTTTCATTGATCTTAGCTTCCACGTCATCCATCTTAGCTTCCATGCCATTCATTAAACCATCCATCTTAGCTTCGACGTATTTCTTCAGACCATCCATCTTAGCTTCCACACCTTTCTTCAAAACTTCCATTTCATTTTTTGTTACTCTTTGTGAGAGCGAAATTTGGTGTTCTTGGTCTTGTAATTTTGACATATCATGTTGCACTTCTTCCTCTTCATGAGTAATAGTATAGCCTTATGAGGGCTTACTAGGTGTTGAATTATTTTTAGGGGCCATTTTAGAACCCAATACTGATATGTATGCTTCAATATGCCCTTGGAATCACTTCAAACTGATTTTTCAAACAAGACTCATGTAATTTGAAAAACAAATACACTCCCTTTTCTTGCTTTTTAGGAGCTCGATATTGAAACTGATGTATCTCTGTAATTTTGGATCCTCGAGATTTTATCTTTGGTTCTTTAGTACCCATATGAATTTTCTTTCCAATGCCACAGATCTAACCTGATTTGGATTCTTCAAGAAAACATTATGCCCAATCTCCCACAATGACCTAATTATCGACTCATTCAATATAACGAACTTGTACGGAGTTCCACGTGTCACTGTTTCCTCCTTCGGCTCTGAAATTAATACTTCGACCACGTTTTACATAATTCCAATATGATGCTCAGAGAGGGAGTTAGGAATATTTTCCCAAGGTCGTCGCTTTGAGATGAAATTCAGGAGCTTGCAAAAACCCTAACTTCCACAGATCATATCTCCGAAAATATTGTGAACCAAGATCTAAACATTTTACACGAAGTGCCTCCAAATGTCTTTGAAAATGGGTTTTTATTTTAGCTTTTGAACCCTCGTAGAAAACAAATTATAGTGAAAATTCCACAATGACCTGTTTGAAGCAGCGAAACCCTAAAATCCAGATCTCAGATACCAAATGTTATGAAACCAGCTCCCAAAATAGAAGAAAATAGAGATCAACACCTTAGAAATAAGCCACTTCGAGGGGGAAACCACCTTTACATTACATAAATGAACAATTATTGGATGATACAAATTAAAAAACCTCCTTTCTATATATAGGAGTCCATGGGGTCACAATATAATCCTAGCCGACCTAACAATAATAATGTAAGGGAAAAAAAATAACAATAGTGGGATTTTATGGGGTACAATAATAACAATATGTGAAATACATGGGTACAAAAATAATAATAATGTGGCTACACTAACAAAAATAAGGGACTACACTAGTAGTATAGGGAACTAACAATATTCCTAAGCTTGAAGGTGATTAACAGTAATTGGAATGATCGACATGACCCTGAAATATTGTATTGGGGATTTTCACATCTATTTTGTCAAATATGACCTTACTGAATTGAATAAAGTAGATTCCAGGAGCCTCTCAACCAAAATTGATATGATTAAGCTATCCCCGCACAAATTTCCAACATAGAAATTTCATCACTTCCAAGTAAAGGGTTAAAGATGCATTCTTCTTGAAAATATGATGCCATGTCCCCTTGAAACTACAGTTTCTCCATCAATGTATTCCGTAAACCACTGAATAATGGTTGTTGGATTCTATAGATCGTGATGTTGCCATGGATGATGTAACTCTTGATATTATTCATACTTAATTTATCATGCATCAACTTGCACTATGATTATTAAATTTGTTGAAATGTTACAAATCATCTCTAGAAATCAATGAGGTTTATTTTATTTTTATTTTTTTGTAATTTGACTAAGTCAAAATGTTTACATAACAGGATAGGACATATCTTCCATACTAGGGTGGAGAGCGCCTCTTCAACAAAAATGGAGGTTTCCACAGAATTGTAGCACATGGGAAAATATTAATAATCCTGAAATTTCTATCCAACATTACTAATTCATAGAGTGAACTGAAGCAGAACTATTTCCAACGAGACCAATAGCTAAAGCTATTCTCCTTACTATATCAGACAATGTTTACATGACAACTGTAGAAAATGGGTTGATCTTTCCAAAATATGAGAGTTTTAATGATAGAAGTTGAATAGGTTTACCATATCTGTTATGAACTCTGAACAAAATCATATAAAACTTTGTCAACGATCCTCGTATAAATTTTATCATGCCATAATCATCTCTCGTTGAGATCAACCTTAACTATGTTCTTAGATTAAATAGAATTCAAAATAGGGAAACATCATGGATCCATGAAGTATAAGAGGCTGGTACTGTTTATATTTCAATGGTGATAATACCTTACAACTGACAAAGTAATTTTTTCTTGCAAGTGCCCTTTAAAAGGGTGTGCCTCCTTGGAATCTGAGTGCGTATTTATTTCCTTACCCATTTCAGTTCCTCCTGTATTGGTACTGTGAGTTCATAACAAGGTCAATGGAATGTAAATTAATGAAGTTCACCATGGCTAAAGTAACGTTGAGGATATACCAAAAGAAATTCGTGAATGACATGATTTGAGAAATTCTTAACCATGAGAAAATGAAAATTGTATATGAATAGGTTAACCATTGAATGGTAGTTGATGTCTGCATAAAGGTACTTTAAAAAGGCATAATAAGATACTAATCTAGAAAGAAGTCTCTAGAGTCTACAACATCAGAATGACATGGAGTAGAATGCAGCACACTGTGAGATCGATTTCTCTCTTAGCGATTCAAATCCATCAATAGAGAAATAAGGGATGAGTAGGAATCCTTGAAAACCTAGCCATGAAACCGCACCCTCTAAAGAGAACTTGTTTATTAGTTAAAAATTTAAAGCCCTTACCAAGGACAACACCTAGTGTGAAAATTTTATAGGTTATATATATTCCAAGGATGAAAAACATTGAGAGTGCAACCAATGTTCATGGGAGGTGGAGTAACAAAGAGCTCCTATATTTTAGAAAACTTTAAACTGAAATTAATCAGTGTTCCCTAGTTTGGTAACCACATGAAATTTCAACCAACATTTTCCATAGTTGAGAAAATAGGAGACCAAAATAGGGAAATTCATAGGTTTACAAGGTCATCTAAGCTCATACATAGTTTTTACTTTTGGTGTACCATTGTAGACTACATCTAAGAGAAATACCAGTAAACGCTCATGCTTGAAAATTCACTTAAATTTATCCTAAGACTATATTTGTAACCTTTCAATTCCATTTGGTAAAACAAACTTGTTGTTATTTAAAAAATTAAAAACATATGCTACTACCCTATTCCAAATATCAATTTATCGTTTAATATGTATCCAGAGAGATACCAAAATCTTACCATAATCCATTTGTAAAAGTAAAAAGAATACTGCAACTTTGTCTCCCAACCAAAGATACGATGATGGTTCCACAAGGGTTGGACACAACTTGATAAGGTGCACAACCATATACCACTAATCTGATGGATAGATTGAAACTATCAACTATGCTCTTGTCCATCACTTCATATATACAACTATCTGCATATGCATACTTCTTCTTTGGAGAACCATGCACTAGGGAATTTTCTTTGTTGGTATTGCAGTAGGACTGGAACATATGTATTTTGACGAATCCTAATAGCAAACTAGGTTATAAAAATTGCCACTAATTAGTTAGCAAAGAATAACCTCATGATTTACAAATGATAGAAACCATATATACAGGAAATAAACAACTCTAGTCGGATTTGAATCTTAAGATATAGCTCTTCATGCTAATCGAGATAAACACTTTTATTAAAATTTTTATCTATCAACCCTGACAAATAAAGAAGTTATTGTCTTCAGAAATACTAAGTCGAATGATGACATGGTAGTAAAATTAATTTGACAGTGAAGGATAATTGTTATGAGGGTTTTAACCATGCCCATAAAGGTAGTGTAATATAGAAATAATAATAATAAAGAATATAGTGCTATGAACAAATGCTAAGCCAAAATAACAAATACCATAGTTTTGGGAAGAAATGCTAAGCAACAAAAATAGATAGATGATTTTTAGAACAAGTGACAATGTTAGTGATAGCAGTATACAAAAATCATGAAAATGGTAATTTCTATGTAGTGGAGCTCTAAATTTTGAATTCCATCAAGACCCATTTCGAATTCCATCGTTAGAAATTTTGTAAGACCCGTCAAGAAACGCTGCTAAATATGGAAATAAAAAGTCACAAATCCACTAGGACAAAACTGTAGGTGAGGAAACCAGTGGAGGAAATAAAAATAACACCTAAACAATGGTTATACTACCCAAAAACCATTTATAGGTATTAGGAACCCATCCGTGAGGAAAAATCCACCGAAAAATAACTTGAAGGGGATATTTTTGAAATTCAAATGTGAAGGTAGGAATTAGAAGTGTGGTTTTGGGAAATGCAAAAAAAATTAAAATCATTTTAAGCAGATCACATGAAATGGGGCAAGGATCACCTCAGCCAACATATTGTTCCATTGAGATCAGATATTCAAGGAAGGTTTCCCATACAACTAAACAACAAGCGTTATTTTTCCCATTTTTAAAGCAGGTAGGAGAGTTAAACTATAGAAAAGAACCTAGGAAGCTATAAAACCTTTATGATCTGCCCTATATTCTCCAAGTTAGTTTGAGGAAAGGTAGAAAGGAAAATAAATAAATAAACAGAGGAGGGGGAAAGGACAAGTATAATGTCATATTTAGACCAAATAATTCCACTATAGATCGTTGCCCCACATTAATGCACATGATAGATAAGAAACAAAAGAACAGAGATGAGGAGCTTTGGTGTTGCTCCATTGTCTTCAGAAAATAATTTGACACTCTACTCGGATAATGTTGACTTGAAATTCGGGACACTTCAGAGCTTATAATATCACTTTCTAGATTTGGAGAGCTCATTTTGTATAAGTAGAGGTGAAGGTAAACATATATTATACCAAGGTGGTGTGCTTCACAATTAAAAATAAAAATAAAAAATTCTTAATTCAAATAATAATTGGAGTTCACCGATTCAGTGAGAGACTCTAACAAACCCCTTTATCTAATCCGATAACCAAGGGTGGTTACTTAACTAACTCAACTTCAAGTGTGCAGCTATTGAAATGAGGTATAGAATTTTATTTTTTTCTTATCTAGAAAAACAACTCGAGGACACAAATTTGGAGTGCTTCATCCAAGTTTTTGGAATTATATAAACCCAAAGGAGCCAAAATTAGGGCCAAGATAAAGAAGGATAAGATACCATAAAGATTAGTTATTGTAACTACAAACAAAAACAAACATCTAAAAGAAATGTATTTAAAGATCAATATGAAACCCGAGAAAAAAAACATGTAGAATCCACAAAACAAAGTTTTAAAAATCCACTTTGAAAATATCATTACCCATTGGAAGATCTGATGTTAAATATAAGTTACAACAATGAATCCATTTTTCATGTGGTTACCTTTAATTATGAAAAACTCTGCAGATATATTGATCACAACCTTAGGATAAGCATGGAGTAATTGAGGCATTCCAAGAGAATCAAGATAGAAAGTATCTGGTTTAATGACTCCCTTGTGAGTTCTATAAGTAATTATACTTTGTGATCAATGGTGATCCACTATATGTGTGAATATCTCATCAAAATTATTCCTAAGGAAACAAAAAGAGAAATAGTGAGTGTATGGAGACGAATCCTATTAATACCTCCTAAAATATTTTAGAAAATTATTTAGCAAATAGCATTAACAATATTTTAGAGAAATATTTAGCAGATAGTATTAACAATATTTTGAAAAATATTTAGCAAATAGTATTAAGTTTACTACTGTAAGGGCTTTGATATATGATAAAAAAAAATTTAGTAGGAAAAGTGCTAATGGGATAGGGAAACTAAATAAAGGATTTTTTTTTTTTTTAAAGATTGATTTTGATGGGGCTTATGCTTTAATTAAATGGGATCTCATCTTGGATGTATTATGATTTATTTTAGTTAAGAATTTGAATTTTTTAACTTGATTTTTAGGCAGATTCTTTCCTCTAATGCCTCAATCAAAGTCCCCTTAATGAGAAATTTTCAAAGGAAATTCCATTCAAAATATCTATTAGGCTAGTGTTTCCCATGGTCCGTTGTTCGTAATATATTCTTATGATTGCATTAGGATATCTCCTTGAACCTACTTTATTGGAAGGGAGGATTAGAGGACATTCTCCTCCCATATGTACAACAACTACTTCACTTAAAAACCACACACAATCTTCTTCTCATGTTGGATCCCACCTAGAGTTCTGTTTAGGGAACGATGTAATGACTATTTTTATTTTATAGAGCTACAGGAGTAGTGAATTATAAAGTCATGAACAAAGAAAAAGGCTCTTATTATTTAGAAATATGATTTCTGGAAACTTCTTCAATCTCGACAGAATGTAAGGTACATGGTCATAACCTTTGGAAACAAAAACTTGTGGACTTGGGTTATGAAAAATTTTGAGAAAATTTTTCAGAGCTTGATTAAAGTTACGAAATTTACACATGGAAACCTAAATACAAATATGTTCTTAAATTTTTTCTCTATACAGGGTATACTTATTAGTTCTTCTCATAGCAATCATCTTCATTTATGACCTTCCAACTTTCTAGGAGTTGGACTACTATTTTTGTGATGTATCTCAGTTCATAATTATTTTGTGTTTCCAAATACTTTTTATAACTAATATAAAGACAGGTCAATATGTTGATAAAGCAATGAAAATTATCACAATGTGCACCTCGTTCTTTTTAAGGTGAGCTTCCGATTCGACAATCAAATCCTACATGGTGTTTACATAGACTCCTAACCTAATTTCGGTTAGCCTACAAAGATTCACGATTTATTTCATGAGTACCACTAGCCAATACTCTAAGTTCAATTACATGTGAACTAGGGTAAATCAGACCACACCAAGAATTCTTCTCATGCGCAGTGCATGTTGAGTATCTAGAAAAATTGGGCTAGACTCATCAAGAGTAGAAATCAAAAAAATTATTCTCTTGTTTAGTCACATACATAAGAAAAATTATTTAAGTGCTGGCATTATTCATCTCTATCCAAGCTATATCAATTTTTTCAGTAGTTATTTCCATGCAAAAAGGTTACAATTTTGACATTTCAAGCTTTTGGGTATCAATGCCTTGCAATGTTCATCCTTTATGTTTCAATTCTAAGTGTTTCATCCCCTTGAAATGAATAGCATAAAAAATATTGAAATATCACAGGGCAAGAGAGGATAATCAAGACTTGTTTATATAATTTTGTGTGAAGTTGATAAAGTTGATCAATTCTCATAACTATTCAAACTTAATGAAAGAGGGCCATTTAACTAAAAGAGATGAGTTTATGAAGATGGAAAACAATCTCTATAAAATAGTGAACCACAAGAAAATAAAGTTACCTAAAAGTTATGAAACTAGACTATGGATTCATTGATTAGGAGATCATGTCCATAGTTCAAAAATTCTCAAAAATGTTTGCAACCTGAGTGACAGAAAAGGTATCGTGGCTAAAATTTTGGTGCCACAAATGGTTCACAAAATAGAGGTCATATGCAGAAGTTATGAAGGTTTGAAAAGCCCAGTAAACTCCAAAAAAAATGAGTTTGACCAAGTTTGACTTTACAAATTTGAAAAATTAAAAAAAGAATATTCCAAGGAATATTCCCCATAATATTCCACAAAATATTACGTAAGGGCGAATAGTATTTCGACATGTGGTAAGGTATGATTTGATGGTGGTTTGACTTTGCTACATTTTGGCCAATTACGGGTTGCCATGTGGCAGGCTCGGAGGCCGCCACGTTGCCTCAAGGTAGAGAAGTTGTAGCATAGAATTTTTTTTTTGCGTCCATGGGTTTCAAACCTCGGACCTTTATCCGTGTGCAAAGGCACCTGAAAAACTGGGCTACAGGTGTTTCTTATAAACCATAGTCTGCCAAACATATTTGAACTGTGAACTTTGATTGGGCGGAAAAATATAAGGGCTAGCCATGACAGCACATGACCTGATGCCCGAAACTGCAGGCCTTTACTTTACCGATGATTAATTCTGCGGCTTCAAATATTTTTTTCACATGATGGAGGGTTTAACAATAAATTTTAGGAGCGTGGAACAATGCCACCGCTCAAGGTTCCTCTTCGCATAGTTTATTACGTCAGTTAAATAAAACCGTTAGCCCGATGGTTACGGTGGTATTCAATGTGACCACCCCCTCGTTTAAAAATTAAATGCTAGGTTGTACTATCCATAGGATTTTGAGGAGCGCACCTAGATTCGGGGCATTTCATCAAAAATAACTCCAGTTATCTTCAGTTGCTCCACATTTAGTGGAGTTTTTTAAGGGACATTGGGAAAATTTTTGTTTTGGCCATAACTTCTTGGATTTTTTACCAATTTTGATGCATCGATAGTCAATTTTGGGTATTCGTGACATTTTAAACACATTGGTCAGAGCCATCATAGGTCATCTTATGCAGGTTTAGCTTCAGGAAAGATCAAGGAGCCACCAGGGTATTGTAGCTGTATTGAGCGTCGTTTTACTTTTTTCTGCAAATGAATAGGCATTCCTCACTAATTCAAGCATTCTGAAGTTGCTTTTATAGAGATCACAACCATTTGAGTCTTTTATTCACATTTACTTACAATTTTTGGGCAATAAGATATGAGGGACATGCCATTGGGAGTTGGACAAACAGATGTAACCCAGGAGGGGTGAACTGCTTCATCAAATTTGATGAGTAATTTACATGCGAAGTTTATTTCTATGTTATTTACTGTTGTACAATTTTTTATAAGAAATTTACATGCTTTAACCTCACATAGAAATCTGTTTAAGTACGTTAAAACAATTTTTTTCACCTGCAAACTTCAAAGAACCTTATGCAGACATTTTAATTACTATTTGGATACTTAGCATAGTAAAACTTATATGTTCCATTCAGATCAAGTTGGTATCAGAACTCAGGTTGAGCATTAGGTTGATCTAGAGTATTTTCTCTGTTCAACCTTTGTGTAAGGATTTGTTTTAATAGTTTGCAAGGTTTTTAATGCTTACTAGGCTAAAGCTTAAGAGAGGAGAAGGCCAATTGGTGAGAGCTCAAAGTAATCGTCAGCCAAGGAGGGAAAGAGTGCTGTTATCTCCACATTCAATTTTACCTCAAAGAGAAGCAGAAGAATCCATAAGCATGACTTCAGGAGAAGGAGAAATTATTGAAGAAGTTGATCCCAAGGAGGAAGAAAGGGCTTTTTGGAAGGCATTCCTAGACATCAATGAAATGATGAGAATTATTTATCAAGAAAGGAATGAAAGACTTGAAGGAGAAGGATCCAAACTTCACAAGGAAGGAGAAGAATAGTCAGGAGGCCATAATGATGAAGAGAAATCCAAGAAGGGTAATTGAGGAAATGGAGACAGTGGAAAGCCGCCATCATCACCCTCATATTCATCTTCATCTTCGTCAACCTCTACATCATCTTCACTACATCATTCTCACAAAGTCAAGAACAAGGGTAAAAGTCATTTTCTTAAACTTAATGTTAAGTTTGAATTCCCAAATTTTGATGGTAAAGTTAATGCAGAAAAGCTAGATAATTGGATTAGGAAATTAGAGGTCTATTTGAGAATTCAAAATTTTCATGATGAAGAAACCAAAATTCAGCTAGCTTCATTGAGAATGGAAGGTGCAGCTCTTGTTTGGTGGGAAGCCAAGACAAAGCAGGAGATCAAAAAATATGGTAAGATTATCTTATCATGGGCTGATTTCATTTCTGCAATAAAACAACAGTTTTATCCATTATCTCACATGCAGAAAGACATAATGGATTGGAAAAATTTTAAATAGTTGAAAGGACAAAATGTTCAAGTTTATACCCAATAATTTAGAAGAAGAGATATTTTACTAGGAAAATATTTTTCATAGCCAAGACAATTTACTCAAGTATATAGGAGGTTTGCATACTTACCTAAGACATACCATTCTCATGTTTAACACTACAAGCTTAGATGAGGTTTGTTTCCAAGCCACACATTTAGAGGCAAGGGGTAAACAAAATTTTGATGGGAATGAGGAAAGTGAGTTTAAAGGCAAATGAAAGAAAAAGAGAAATGCAAATTCTAGAAAAGAGAAGGGAAATTTTTTCTACAAACATTGTTCTAAAACAAGCCATGATGAGGACCATTGTTGGAAACTTCATCCAGAGATGAAACTAGAAAGTTTTAAAGCCAAAGATAAAGCCAAGGAGAAAGGAAAGATAGTTTCAGTAGTTGAGCAAGACCTAGGGTCAGATTCACGAGATGAAACCAAAATCATAGCTATGGCACTAAAGAACTTGAAGGGGAAAGAGAATGAAACTAAACCCAGTTCTAGTATTTCTAACTGTCACATAGAAGCTCCAAGTGAAGAGAAGAGAATTGAATTGTCTCATGTGATGGTCATTTACAAACATACCAAGGTTGACACACTATTTGATAGTGGGTCGCAAGCGAACCTTATTTCTGAAGACTTATTCAAGAAACTAAAACTTGAGACCATTCCACATCCTAAACCATATCCTCTTGGTTGAGTTTGTAAGGATGCAAAATTACAGGTTTCAAAGAAGTGGATGTAGTGCTTTGCAATAACATCACATTTTATTGACACAATTTTATTAGGTGATTTTCCGCTTGATATTACAGGTGTGGTGTTGGGAAGTCCTTACTTTTATGATAGGAAAGCTATATTACATCTCCATGAGAACAAGTACAATTTATTAAAGGATCGAAAGGAGTTTATTGTGAGAGCTCATCGCAAAAAACTAGACTCTTCTTTAGTGAATGCAGGCAAGATGAAGAGACTCGTGAATGCAAGTCAAAACTTGACATTGATGTTTACTAAACAAAGGGGAGTTGTATATAATCCTTTTCATGTAAATCCTAATGTAAATAATGAGTTTTTTCAGTCTGAAAGTAGGTTATCTTTGAAAGAATATGACAAGAAGTTGCATCAATCATATTTGGTGTCGATCAGTGTGGAAAACAAAGTTTCAATGCAAGAAGGTGAAAAGTTCCAAGAAAGGGTAAAGAAACCTAGAAAAGAAGGCACATAGTTCAGAAATGATCATTGCTAGTTTTAGAAAGGTGTGGTACAATGGTAAGGAAACTTGGTTAGAAATCGACACAAGTACAAGGAAAATTCAGCAAAAAATTTCCATAAGGACAGGATGCAAGGTGAAAGTAATTTCGAGTTTCCTTTGATTTTAGACCAATGTAGAAACAACATGTTTACTGCAAAATTAAGATGTTGTTATGCAAGTTTTGAAAATGTGTAGCATGACAATATCAAAATCAGCAACAGTTGGTCAATGGAATCAACGAAAAATTTGTCGTTTCAAGAAAAGCTCCAATTAATGAAATCAAGGAAATTTCAGTGGATTAAGATTGGAAGAGTGGGGAAATAGTATCCTCATCTTTAGGTTCAGTAGTCCAGAGAGCTTTTGGGGTCCAAAATATTCCCAATGGGGAGGTGTGATGAGGAGATCATGTCCATAGTTCAAAAATGCACAAAAATTAAAGTGCTAAAAAATGTTTGCAACCTGAGCGACCAGAAAGGTCTCATCGCTGTCATTCGGGCGCCATGAATGGTTCTCAAAATAGAGGTCGTATTGAGAAGTTATGAAGGTTTGAAAATCCCAGTAAACTCCAAAAATAAAAAATTTTGACCAAGTTTGACTTTACAAATTTGAAAAATTAAAAAAAGAATATTCCAAGGAATATTCCTCAGAATATTTCCTCGAATATTCCATAAGGGAAAATAGTATTTCGACATGTGGCAAGGTATGATTTGCTAGTCATTTGACTTTGGTAAATTTTGGCCAATTACAGGCTGCCACGTGGCAGGCCCAGAGGTCGCCACGTGGCCGCAAGCCGGAGAAGTTGTGGCATAGAAAAAATTTTTGGTGTCCATGGGTTTTGAACCCAAGACCTTTCTCTGTGTGCAAAGGAACTCGACCAACTGGGCTACAAGTGTTTCTTATAAACCATGGTCCACAAAACATATTTGAACTGTGAACTTTGATCGGGCAGAAAAATATAAGGGCTAGTCCCTCAGGGCTAGCCCCAACAACACGTGACCTGACACACGAAACCATAGGCCTTTACTTTACCGGCGGTTCATCCGCGGTTTCAAATATTTTTTTCACATGACGAAGGGTTTAACAATAAATATTAGGAGTGTGGAGTAATGCCACCGCTCAAGGTTCCTCTTGGCGGAGTTTATGACGCCAGTTAAATAAAACCGTTAGCCCAACGGTTATGGTGGTATTCAAGGTTACCACCCCCTCATTTAAAAATTAAATTCCAAGTGAACTGTCCACCTGATTTGGAGGAGCGTGCCCAGATTTGGGGCATTTCATCAAACTAACTCCAGTTATCTTCAGTTGCTCCACATTTAGTGGAGATTTTTAAGGGACACTGGGAATTGTTTTTTTTTGGCCATAACTTCTTGGATATTCGGCCAATTTTGATGCATGGATATTCAATTTTGGGTATTATTGAAATTTTGAACACATTGGAATAAGTTTCATAGCCATCATAGGTCATCTTGTGTGGGTTTAGGTTTGAGAAAGATCAAGGAGCCACTAGGGCCACCAGGGTGTTGTTAGTGTATTGAGCATCCTTTTACTATTTTCTATAAATGAATATTCATTAATGACTAATTCAAGCATTTTGAAGCTATTTTTATGGAGAGAAGAACCATTTTAGGCTTTTATTCACATGTACTTACCATTTTTGAGAAATAACATATGAGGGACATGCCATTGGGAGCTGGACCAACAGATGTAGCCTAGGAGGGGTGAACTGCTTCATAAAATTTGTTGAGTACTATTACATGTGAAGTTTATTTCTCTGTTATTTACTGTTGTACAGTGTTTTATAAGAAATTTACATACTTTAACCTCAGACAGAAATCTGTTTAACTAAGTTAAAACCATTTGTTTCACCTACAAACTTTAGAGAACCTTATGCACACATTTTAATTAATGTTTGGATACTTAGCGCAACATAACTAATACATTCCATTCAGATCATTCATGGAATTGAAATTTGAAATTAATGATGGAGTTGGATATGCCTTGTTGTAGAAAAAAGTTGGAACCGTAAAATCAAGGGATTCTACTGAATATTTTAACTATAGTAAACATGTGATTTTGGTGTAGAAAATAAAATTTTCATTCTCTTTAAATTGATGGATAGCATGAGCTTGTCCAGTAATTATTCACCCTCCAAATGGGAAGATTGATGTATTGTAAAATGCCATGAAAACTGAGAGGAATTCTTTGAACAAATTATTATAATATCTTCTCCAATGTGAATTTTCCAATGGGACCTCCCAGAAATCTAGGCCTAGTTGAGCACGAGGTGTTTTATTATTATCAGAACCCAAAAAACACCTCTTTGATTATCATATGAGAAGGTTTGGTAATAATTGAGAACATGGGCCAACTCATAAAACAATCAAGAAAGGTTGTTACAGTTAGGGAGAGAAGTGAAATATAGAATAGAAAGAAACAATAATGTACCAGTAGATCCTCCCTAAAAGAATATTATGATGATCTTTACAAAATATAGTTTTCTAATCTTGAGCTATATGGGTATGTAATTAGCTTGTTAGCACCAAGTGGGGATGGGATATATGCAATAGGGACATCAAGGCAGAGACAAGAGAGTCGCAACGAGGTGTAGATGGGAAGAATAAGTTTCTTGGCATAGAGAAAAGTAAGGATGGGTAAGAGTGAAAAGGATACAATAAAAGTTGCACAGTTCGAGACTGGGAAAGAAGAGATGTGAAATTGGGAGTAGTGGACTAGATATAAGGTGGGGTTTCGTTGCCTTTCACCATAAATCTCAAAACCACAACCTTCATTTTTATAACACTTTCATACATCATTGTAACCTACAATTGTCCACATTGGAAATTGTTTTTATAGGCTATTTGATATTTTTAAGTTGGATGGTGATTTACCATAGTCCATGGGAATATACTTGATCAGTATAGCCCTTTGCCAACAATCACGACCTTATACATAAAACAACATCATCATTACAATTTAGTTTTATATCCTTTTTATATTGTCTCAAATAAAAATCATATTACAAGGTATTAAATACAAAATTAGAATGTTAAGATGCAATAGAATCTAATACTGAACGATACTTGAGAAATAATAATGTTGGTTCGGTAAGGCTAGGAAAAGAAACACTCTTGAAGAGAGAAGAATCGATAGTTTTTTTCAACACTTAACTAAGTTGCAAATATTGTGCTTGGAATTTATATAGCTTCAATAGCCATCTTCTACCAATAGAAAATCCCCGCCTTTTCCCCTCCGAAAAATACAAATAAAATTTTCAATCATCCCAAATTCAGTGTCTAATCAAGCCTTATTCAAGAACCATTGCCTCCTGTTTGGTCAAAGGTTTCTAGAGCATCTTTTGTATTGTGCACCTTCTTTCATTTTAAATCATAAAATGGTTAATTTCTCCAAGTTTACACATATTTTAACAAATTATAGGAATTATTGATGCTTAGTTTCATTGCTTTAAGATACTTTTTGACTCCACTTTAGAGATTAATCATGGAGAAATTACTTTAGTACCATATTCAAATGGAGGGCATAAGCAAGGAGGTTCATATGCATGTAAGATAAATACATATAAAATGGGAAGTAAAAACTTAAAGGGCAACGGGGAAAACAATATTTCATGTGACATAGTAGATCGGAAATAATTTATTTATTAATGATATAATTAACCTAAGTTTCATGGGCTAATCTGTTGATTTTACTGAGGCTTTTAACTTTTGTAGCTAGACTAATACTCCATACAACAAATTGTACTTTTCCTAAACACTCTAAGAAAAAAAATCATATTTCTATAAACCTGTAACATGTAAACAACCTTTAATCTAATGAAACAAGAGCATGAGTAGAAATTGAACATCCAATGTTTATAGTAATGACATGAAACATACCATTGAATTTGTTAGTTGAAATATTTCAATCTCCTTACAAATGTATCTGATATAGATGGACCTTGAACTGTAATTGGCTCTAATAATAGCTATGTTTAGTCATGTTTTTGAAGACAAGGATGGTCATATATTACAAATGATCCCTACATGCTCAAAAATCAATAGTATAATATTCTCATGAAACCAACACCAAGTCAAAGAGCTCATCGCGATAATTCCAGTGGTATATTCGGTTTGCAAAATGGCCTTTGTATGAGGGAGAAAATGCACTCTAAAGTTCTACTCCAACAGGAAAAAAATTGGGCCTTTGCAGGCCAAGTGGCAGTCTCTCAGCAGGACACGTGATAGGTGAAATTCAACACACAGGTCAAATTTGACTAAGCATATAGTTCAAACTAGCAAGGTCGGGCTCAAACCCACGACCTATAAAGAAGAACTACAAAAAATTACCAATGGTCCACACATTTGATTTATTTAAAATTGGCACAGAGTTACATTTAAAAGTTTATGTATGTGATGTGGGGGAAGGGTTGGCGGAGCCCACCATATCCGGCGGCCCTGACAAACCCAAAGTCTGTTTAACGCATAACAAATCTGGAGCTAAACACGACAGGGTTTTATAAAGTGGCAGCAGGAATGATATATATATATATATATATATATATATATATATATATATATATTTCAAATAATAATTTTAATATTATACCACCGTCGGAGTATGTGTTATGTCAAACCACGTGTCAATGGATTATGTGGCACCATGGTTGGTGCAGAACCTCCACAGATCGATGTAGAGTAGGCATATAAGTTTAATTTTTGAACCATATAACATGCCACGGGTCGAAAGTATATTCGCCGGTATTAAAGCATGTGTTATGTTAATAACCTATGGTTATAAAAATATTCCATGGGTTACGATATTATACCACCACCGGATATGGTTACAAATATTATGTTTAAAAAGGTTGGGGCCTATCACCATCGGTCCAATTAAAAAATTTGGGTTTAAAACTATATGCCATGTGTAGTATTCAGTTGTGCCATAAAACTATGATTAAAACATTTGTTGTAACATATTTCAATGTAACACCATACGGTTATAATAGTAAATACATATCACGATTAGCGCGGAGTCCAATGCCACATATGGCAGAAGGTGGCACCATGCTTATGGCGGGAGTCTCCATATATTATTGTGGTCCAATGTCAACATTTGGATATAAGAAATATTCCACGGGTCATATTTCATCATCGGTGTATAGTTTAAAACTAGATATAGTTTCAAAATAGTTGTGCCATAACTATGTTAATACATTTATCATAACAATTTGTGATGTTTGCAAATTTTTTACACCGAACTCTACTATTATAGTTTTGAAACATTATAAAATGTATTTTCAATGCACCAGAGAGGGGCAGAAGTGGGGTTGTGAGCTATCCTTTGAGAATAATTTTTATTGGGCATACCGAGGTCATTTGAAAGCCAAATTGAGTGTTTCAAAATCCTAAACAGCGGTTTTGAGGAGTGGCAGACAGAGTGGAAGAGTCAGATTTTTCTTTTTAGCAGTTGTTTGGGTAGTGAGATCTAGAGGAGGAAAAACACAACACCCATGTTTTGAATTAGTCATATTATTTATTTTTGATCTCGAGTTTGAGTGTAAGTACATTTGCTATATGGTCCTCTTTTTTTTTGCCTAATTTCCTCTTTGTAAAATTGAGTCAGTTTAAGGGTGAGAGCTCTCTATAGGAGGATGTTTCTTGAATGGAAACATTTCCACTCCATCATCAACTTGACTCTAAGAATCCAAGAATTTTTATGTACTCTCTTTGCAGCCGAAATAAATAAAGAGGCCTAGCCTTTGAGAAGTGCCCGAAGACATACCCCAGGAGGAGTGAACTCCGTCATCAACTGGTTGTGTCTCTTGCTTAATGTAATTTTTGTGCTTTGAATATTTTCATATTTAAGTTCATTTAAATTCTCTTTTTCATATGTGAATAAATTATGAATTAAAGAGATAATTGTAAAAGCTTGAAAAGTGCTAGTTCATGATCTTCTATTTTCAGATCAGTTTTGGTATCAGAGCAGGTTCTGACAAGATTACAAGGATGGTAGAAGCATGAAGAAGACTCGGTTGCAATAATTGGAAGAATTAAATAAATAATATCGACAGGAGAATGGTGCATTGTGACGCATGGTGAAAGCATTGCAAAAAGACTAACAAAGACCAAAAGCAAGTATGGAATCTATTTAGGGAAATTGAAAGAGGGAAAGGCTCTAATAGCGAAGTCCATACATTATTGGAGATAATGAAGTATAGCCATTTCATCAGTCGGATGAATAAAGTTCATATCCACCTTCTACTCCAAAATCACATTCAATGGAAGAAGAGATTGGTACTTTTCCTCACATTCTCAGGAACTTATTTATGTACCAGCATCTCAAGAAATTGATTAGAACACAGAGAAGTAAGAGGCTTCAAGAAATAATGAGATTGAAACTTTCGAGAAACATACCAAAGGAATTGGTAGATAATCAAAATGGGATATCAATAAGGTAAAGGGCTCGAAAAGCATGGCCAAGGCAAACTCCAGCCAATATCAGTTCAGGAAAGACCTGACTATGAAGGATTGGGATTTGACTAATCAACATGTGACTATTGTGGAAAGAAAGGTCACATAGAAAATTGATGTTGGTCACTCCATCCTTAGAAAATGCTTAAAAAGCTACAGGATTGTAAAGGTAAGCAGATGATTCATTCTAGCAGTCATTTAGAAGGTGACTCATTTAATCAAAATTTATTATGAAGATTGCTAAAAGGACATACCCATGTACTTTCTATGGAAGTAGCAACCATTTTGTAGCATAATGCTAGAAGTAGATGGTTTACAACAAGAAGGTACATGCTGCAAGGAGTATTCTGTGGAAGGATGACGCAATACTACAAGTAATTTTTTTTTTTGGGAAATATTTAGTATAGTCAGGAAAAGACTCAATACCGTCAAAATAGAGCACAGAGAAATCGAGTAAGAAGATGATTGTTGCATACTTAGAAGAGAGGGTTTTTTCACAATGTAAGTGGAAAGGACATTCAAATATTACATGTCTAATGCTACCACATGAATCGACCATTAGGGGAATTTTGAGGACTAAAATGGGCTGCCTAAGGAAATTATAAAATAATAGTGGAAATAATAAAATAAGATTTGATTACATCATCGAATTTTAGAGGGAGAAAATAAAATACTATTTTTTCAACTCGTATTTTCAACTTATCTCCCTATGGGTCTACTAAAAATTCGAGAGGAAACACTCTTTCGATGCAGAATTTTATTCCTCGTCCAAGGAGTACCCATGTTGCATAGTTTTGATGGAACCTACTACATAAAAAATGAGAAATACATGAAAAATATGATTGCAATCACGTTTCTTCATGTATTTCTCATTTTTCATGTAGTAGAGTCTATCTAAAGTATTCAACATGGCTACTCCTTGGATGAGGAATTACATTTTGCATCCAACGAGTACTCCCACTCAAAATGTGAGCAAAGGATCATGGAGATAAGTTGAAAATATGAGCTGAAAAAAAGTATTTTTATTATTTTATTTTTTTATTCCAAAAATGGTTAATCATCCCCCATGGTTGACATCATCATCTTTAATCATATTGGTTCTTATAAATTTTATTTTTGTTGTACATTTTTCTTAGGAGGCCCATTTTAGACCTCAAAGTTCCCCTAATGAGCAACACAATCATGAGAAGGGGAAGAAAATAAAAACTAGAGAGAAAGAAGAGGCTTCAAATGATCATGAGATTTGAGATTTCGAGAAACATACCAAAGGAATTGGTATGAAGTTGATGAACACAATGGGATATCATCAATGTAAAGGCCTCGCTAAGCATGGCGAAGGCATACTCTAGCCAATATCTGTTGAGGAAATAACCCAATGCAAGGATTGGGATATGACCAATCAACATGTGACTATTATGGAAAGAAAGGTCACATAGTAGATCAATGTTGGTCTTTACATATTGAGAAGATGCTGAAAAAGATGCAGGATCGTAAATGTAAGGATACCAGTCATTCTAGCAATGATTCAGAAGGTGAGTTGTTTAATCAAAATTTTATTATGAAGATTGTTAAAAATACTTATCCATGTACTTTCCATGGAAGTAACAACCATTGTGTAGCTGAATGTTGGAAGTAGAAGGTTTACAGTAAGAAGGTACATGCTACAAGGAGTATTCCATGGAAGGATGATTTAACACTACACATAAATAAAAAATATGAAAATAGTTTGGTACATTTAGGCAAAGACACCACACTGTAAAAATAGAGCTCAGAGAAATCAAGCATGAATACGACCAATACGGACTCATGAGACATAGTTTGTTCACAATGTAAGATGAAAGGACATTCAAATATCACATTCCAATTCTACCACATGAATAAAAAAGCACAATCAGGAAAAGGTAAAGCAAATAAAACTAGTGAGAAGGAATGTAAGTCTCCAGAAAAATTCCTTACATGGAACTCGGTATAATTGATGTCTTATGTTTAATAATTTGTCTATGATTTGGTCGTCAGATCAGTAAGTCTAGGTGAGTCTGTAATAGGGTCAAGACTATTTATGTACTAATTATTGATGTAATAAATTTTTTATTGTAATAAATTTTGGTGAACCAAAAGTATTTTAGTTGGGAGGCATGATCGATGTGGATCTTGAACTGTATTTAAGTCTAGTCATATTAGCTATGTCTAATCATGTTTTTTAAGACCACGATGGTAATAGATTACATATGATCCTGACATGCCAAAAAATCAACAATATTAGATTCCCATGAAACCAATGCCAAGTCGAAGAGCTCTTTGTGTTGATTCCAGTGGTATATCTGGTTTTCCAAATGACCTTCGTATGAGGGAGAAAATACACTCTAAGTTTTCACTCTAACAGGAAAAAAAATGACTGTTTGCATACTAAGTAGCAGTCTCTTAGCAGGACACGTGACATCTTAAATTCAATGCATACGTGAAAGTCAACTCATCATATAGGTCAAACTGGCAAGGTCTGGCTCGAACCCGTGACCTCCGAAGAAGCACTACAAAACATTACAAATGGTCCACACATTTTTTTTTATTTAACATTGGCACAAAGTTACATTTAAAAATTTTTGTATGTGGTGTGGAGGAAGGGTTGGTAAAGCCTGCCATATCCATTGGCCCTGCTAAACCGAAAGTCTATTTAACGCATAACAAATATGCAACTAAACATGGTAGGGTTTCATAACATGGTAGCGAGAATGATATATATATTTCAAAGCCTAATTTTAATATTATACCACCGTCAGAGTATGTGTTGTGTCAACGGATTATGTGGCACAACAGTTGGTGCAGAACCTCCACATATCGGTGTGGAGTTGGCATATGCGTTTAATGTTTGAGCCATATAACATGCCATGGGTCGAAGGTTTGTCCATCAGCATTAAATCATGTTCTATTTAATAACCTATGGGTATAAAAATAGTCCACAGGTTGAGATATTATACCACCACCAGATATCGTTACAAAGCTTATGTTTAAAAACGTTAGACTGTATCACCACCGGTCCAATTAAAAAATTTCGGTTTAAAAATAATGCCATGTATAGTATTCAGTTGTGCCATAAAACTATGATTAAAACATTTTTTGCAACATATCATAATGTAATAGGATATGGTTATAACGGTCAATGCATATCACGGTTAGCGTGGAGTCCAATGCCACATATGGCTGGAGGTGTTACCACAGTTATGGGTGGAGTCTCCATATATTACCGCGGTCCAATTTCAATCTTTGGATATAAAAAATACACCACGGGTCACATGTCATTATTAGTTTACCATTTAAAACTATATGATATAGTTTCAATATAGTTTCACCATAACTATGTTAATACATTTATCATAACAATTTTATATGTTTGTAAATTTGTTACACTGTACTCTAAGGTTTTACTTTTCAAACATTATAAAATTTATTGCCAATGCACCATAGCAGAGAATAAGTTGTGTTGTGAGCTAGCATTCGAGCACAATTTTTATTGGGAATTCTAAGTTCATTCGGAAGCCAAATGGAGTGTTTCAAAATCCTATACAGGGGTTTTGAGGCATGGGGGGCGCAGTGGAAGAGACAGATTCTTCATTGGAGAATTTGTTTAGATAGTGTGATCTGGAGGAAGATAAGCACAACACTTATGTTTTGATGCAGAAATATTATTGATTTTTGGTCTTTATTTTGAGTGCAAGGAAATTTTCTATACAGTCCTCTTTGTTTTTGCGCAATCACCTCTTTGTAAAATTGGGTCAGTTTAAGGGTGAGATTTCTGTTTAGGAGGACCTTTCTTGAATGGAAACATTTCCACTCCATCATCAGCTTCGCTCTAAGAGAAAAATAATTCCTATGTACTCGCTTTCCAGCCGAGATCAATAAAGTGGCATAGCCTTTGAGCGGGGCCCAGAGACGTAGCATAGAAGGGGTGAACTACATTATCAACTGGTTGTGTCTCTTTTTTTTATGTCATTTTTGTGCTTTCAATATTTTTAATCTTTAAGTTCATTTAAATTTTCTTATTTAGATGTGAATAAAGTATGAACTAAATACATAATTCTAAAATCTTGCAAAGTGTCAAAGGACTATATTCTATTTTCATATATGTATCCATGGATTTTTTTGATGGTTTTTTCTTTAAAATCCTAGCCTCGAAGCTTCGAAATATCCTTTCAAGCGCATCTCTGAATTTCCTAGAAGTCACTGCAACCTTTCTATAATCCAAAGCACTATAGTGTTCCTCGCTTATAACAGGTTTCATGAAGTTCTCTGGTTGGATTCTCAATAAAATATTAACGATTTTTTGCACTTATGTGAAGTAGTACTTCAATCTTGTAACACTCTAAACCTCACTCAATTCAATGTTGTCGAATATCTCCTCGACAAAGGACACTATCACTCTTAAATCAATATCAATACCCATTATATCATTTATATTGAATATTTTGGCATTTTACCTCATACGTGTCACCATGAGGCACTCTGATATGTGCTTCAGCACCTCCCTTCCTACCTTTTCCAAAGCATCCAATGGTGATATTTTTTGTGTCGTAGAAACCAACGTCTCCAAGTAAATTAGTACCTCATTTAGATACTCACTTCCATTTTTTGGAACTTCATCTGGGTTCCAATAGATGTTGTTAGTTAGCAACATAAACGCATCCACCTTAGATTTGAATAGCCTCAAAATTTCTTCATGTGCATCATCTTGAGAGTTCTTCAAGACAGTTCGAGAAAACAATGCAACATGCAACCTTTCTACCAAGCGCATAAGAATGCCACAAAATTGGGCAATATGCTACATAAAAAGTTGGAATCATGCTCCAAAATTTTAATATTGGCAACATTCTGCATGGAATGAGATACCCCCAGCGTGGAAATTTTGATAAATTTGAGTAAAGCCTCATTCATAAGATTGATCAAAATCTTATCTTGATACTTCTTCAAAACGTCATAGAAGTCCATGTGACCTCCATAGGATAGATAACTCACACAATCCTCTATGAAAGACCTCCAAATGCGACAGAAATCAAATATCATGGCATAAAACATTGCAAGGGAAAGCATACATGATATCTAATGTCTGTAAATGGAATTCGAACATGTTCATGTTCTACCCATACTCTTTTTCCTCACCATATTCTCATATTTTTCATTAGTAATGACATCATTAAATGTTCTATGCATTCATTTATAATAATTTCATGATATTTATCTTTGTTCATGTCCAAAATATCAATAAAAGGACCCACCTGGTAGCCATATCTTCTCAAAGTCACACCAAGAAGACTCACATAGTGCTTGATAAGCAGAAGAATGAATGCAATGTGCAAACACAAAAACTAATCCTCTAAAATACAACTCATATTTGCTATATTGGTATCCCACATAATTTTGCACATGGGGAGTGGAGATTAACCATCATCAAGACACAGTCTTATACTATGAAAAAAAAAACAATCCGAGCAAGGATAATTTATGGGATTCTAGAAATTGTTTCACTGATGAGATTTTCAAATATGAATTAAGTTGTAGCTGACGATTTGTATAGTAGTACTCCTACAACTAGTATTCTATTCCCAAAATAGTCTCAATATGGTGTGCCCTTTAAACTGGACTGATGTCAAATATAAAAACAAAATAAACAACTTTCATATCCTCAGTGTCTAAAGAATATACAAATTCCCTTACACCTGACCTTCTCTGTTCCTCTGCCAGCTTTTTTTCAGCCTAAAAAATCTTATTCTCTATGTCGAGTTGAAGAAGCTTGCCTGATTTCCAACTAACCAATTTTTTTAGAAGTAGTCCTAATATTCATCGAACATTCATTGAATTCCTTGTTCACTCTTTTATCAGTGTGGGATTTTATTTCAGGGATATTCTTTTCTAACATTTACTGAAGTTCCTTGGCTGGAATTCTAGGAAATTAACCTTTTTTTTATCGAGTCTAAAGTTTTCAATGAGGGGTAGTAACTATCATTTATAACATGTTGGTTTCATTTCACACAAAAATCCACAACCTATGCACAGGTTTTCGATGAACGTATACCTTTTTTTAAGTTCTTCTTAATTTCATAAGCTTCTTGATGCTCTTCAACTTTAGCTAGGAGAGAATTAACCACTTGTTGAAGCTAGTAATTCTGATTGGCCATTCCATTCTTAACTCATATGCATCTACTGAAACCCCACGGAGCTCATCCATTGCATGGCTGAATTCCTGATATTGAACTTTACATAAGTCCTCTATCTCAATCTCCTTTTTCTTGACAAAATATTTGAGTTCTTACAATAGGGATTTTGGCTTCCCAACCTCAAATGCTTGTCTAATGATTGAACCTAATTCCTCTCCATTACTTATTGCGGATTCTAAGGCCAATGCCTCACCTCCCATTTGTCAGCCCCATTCTCTCATGGCTCTCCTCTTGGTTTTATTCTGCATTTTATCCTATGTTCATAGTATTAATTCTCAAAAGGGTCAATTAGTCATTGATTCTGGTTCTGAGAAATTAAATATTTTCCCCATTAAAAGCTCTAAACATCCCTCACCCTCATATCTGAATGGGTTAATTGATCATCGAAACTAGTTCAAAAATTTCTATAATTTTCCATTAAAAACACAAAACTTCATTCCCTCTTATATATGAAAGGAAAATAAGTGAAAAAATCACAAAACAATAATTCTTTCTTCATTAGATATATTTCATTCAAATTTTCAAACCCTATATTAATGATTTTGTAATGAATGAAACCACATTATATCATCAGTGAGGTGAGAGAAATTAACTGTTACCTAGATCTCCATTTGGGTAGCAATTGTTTTACTGAGGCAACAAGGTAGAGTATCATGTACACATAATTTGAACCTGAAACCTAGCACATGAACCTTCTTTTTATGCAGTGTCTGAGATTTCAGTGGTCACTCCATGAAATACCCCTATTCTTCCCCTCTCTCATTTACCTACCTATCACCTTCCAACGTTTGGTGGTCTGCGGGTTTGGTTAAGAAAACATGATCATTGTGGTTGCTTCACTGATAAAAAAAATGTTGATGCTAAATACAACATCTTATGAAAACTTATTTTTGGGGGGAGAATCATGAGGAATTTTTTTTATCATGCCTAACTAACCCACAAAGAAATGCGAAATTGATTATTTTCCATTCTTTTCTCTTTTATATTGAATTGGAATGTAATAGTATACTCGCAAATTTTCCACTATGTAACTATTTTATGAATTAATGGATTCAGATGATTATTCAATGATGTGAATTTTTGAAAAAATAACCTCATTTTGTTGTGTTATTTGGTTATATATTTGATAAGAAATGATATATTATATTATAAAATAATTTATTTAGATATGTCATGCAATGTTATAGGTTAAAATTCAAATTGTCCTTATATGTATATCTCCATAAATTTTGAATATTATACCATCTTTCTTTTAGGAATAAATGCATTATGTATAGAAATTTTGTTTATAGCTTATCATTAACCTTAAGTTAGATTATTTTTATTATTTAATTAATCACGTAAATTTTTTAAGGATTGAATTTAATGCATAAGTTTGAAATGATTAAGTTAATTTTGGAACTTTTATTTTATTTAAGTTAAATCTAAATGCGTCAACCATTTTTTTATTCATATTTTCTCATCGGAGTGGAAAGTGTTTATTGGGCATTTGTCTTCTTTAATTTTAAATATGACAAACTAAAATAGGTTATCCTTGGTTGCATTGAGATCCAGTTACTAAGTTCAATATAAAATTTGGTCTTGGAGTAAATGAAGTTATCGTCACATGGATCTTTACCCAACGCGTTGAGTTTACTCAATATCAAATTTGGTCTTGGAGTGAATGAAGTTATATTCACGTGGTTGTATTCCCAACGACTTGAGCTCACAAAGTGACATATGACCCTAGGTTCGAATTCATGGCACCAATAGGTTAGAGACGTATTTTTTTACATTATATAAACTTAATTCTATCTACATGTTTTCTTTAAAAAAATTACACATCATTTTCTAATGCCTATTTGGGCTTCTCGAATTAGGGTTGAATTTACATGGTGAGAAGAAGTTATCAATTATATTTGCATCAATCGTATTAGAGTGTTCCTAGTACCTTAAGGTGGTCATAATAATCTCTAAAGATAAACGTTAAATTTATCTCCATACAATTTTTTTATATGTGATTATGTTACAAATCGAGACACACTTTTGATTTATTCATTTTTAGTTATGACATGTGTTTATTTTACAAATCCAAATACACTCTCCGATTATTTTTAGGAAAATATTATTGGTTGGGCTCTATTCACATAGATCTTCATCCTTTATCTTGATTTTTCCGTACACAACTACAATGAATAACAAAAATGACTAATTTGTGTTATTGTACTACTTGTTAGGTGGTCGTATTTTTGTTCCTAGACTAAACTAATGATTCATATTGGTCATTTTTAGTTTTATTACTTATTAACTAGTCGTATATTTTAGCATGGGACTAGCTTAGTTGTTTATGTTAGTTGTTTTTAGTTTTTTCACTTAATATTTCTCATTTTTGGTTGCATTTCACTTGCAAAATTTGTGGTGTCTAACATTTTTAGCCACCTAGAAACTATTTTTTCATTTTGTAATAGTGACCCTTGTTCTCTTTTTCCTTAATGTACTTGATATTGAAGCCAAAATCATTGACGGTAGTGAAACATCTAGCTTGCCTGACGTTCATATTTGGTTGGTCAAAAAAAATACCTCAACCCACAATGATCACTCACCAGAACAAACCTTTTTCCAAGGATATAATGTCTCCACATATTCAAGGCATGAATGATAATTGCCAACTCGAGATCGTGAGTCACATAGTTCTGTTCTTGCTCATTCTACTTCCTTAACTCATAGTATATCACCTGGCCTTCCTTCATCAGGACTCCACCAAGTCATCTCTTGCAAGAATATGTAAAACCACAAAATCTTTATTTGGATCTGTAGTCTTCAATATCAGATCATTTGTAAGCAAATTCTCCAACTTCTCAATATTAACTCCACACTCCTCAACCCATTTAAACTTCTTCCCTTTCCATTGGAAATATGTAATAGGATAGGAAATCTATGAGAAGTTCATGATGAACTGCCTGTATAACCTGATATTCCCATGAATGATCAAATCTCATCCACATTCCTAGGATTTTCCCACTCAATGATAGCTCTGATATTTTTTGGGTCCACTGCTATACCTTGGAAACAACATGCTCCAAGTAATGAGATTTTGTTTGAAAGAAGCTACACTTACTAAGCTTGGAACACAATAGATGCTCTCTTCGCCATTTTAAAACTACTTCTAGGTTCTATGTGTGCTCTTCCTCATTCTTAGAATATATCAATATTGTTAAGCCTCCATTTTGTCCATATTTCTATGCTTTTCGTTGAATAACTCTATACCTGTACTAATTATTTATAAGTAATTATTATTCTTTTTATGCATTATTGAGTTATTTAGAGATATTTAGAGCTAATAGTTCTTGATCTATGAACTCTTCTTGTTTTGCTAAATTAAAGGGTCTTTAATGTAAAAATGTCTTTGATGATAGACTCTTGTGGCAAGTACCAACGACTCCTACACTAGCTATTCCTGAACCAGTTGTGCCTGCACTAGCTATGCCTGCACCAGTCCAGTTTTTTATAGCATTCCTGCATCATGATGACACAATACCACAACAATGACCATGACATTTCATACATAGTAAGCACAACGACAACTAACACACATGCACAATAATCACATCCTTCCCATCCAATCCAAGTGTTTAAAATTGAAATTTCAAATACCACTCTATAACCACCCCTCCCACATTTATGTAGGTTTTAACACTATATAGGAATTATCTGCAAATAAATTATTAAAAACCTAAAAAAAAATAATGGTGAGAACATAAAATATATGTATATATATATATAGAAAGAGACAGATATTTTCCTGTCAATCCCAAAATTAGTACTACGATATTGATTTTTCATTGTATTCCTTTAAATGTTAGAATACCTATATATACATGTCAAAGCATTCATAAACCCCAATCCATTAACTCCAGATTAGAACATAATTGTAGTTCCCTTAACCGGATCTACAAAACACCATAGGAAGAAAACCAGCATACCCAAAACCATGTGAAAAACCCATGCAAAAAACCATGGGTTCATCTGCCCACCATATTTGGGTCCACCCACCATCCTTGGGTCTTTATAAAAAACACAATTCATAGGGCGTTGCCCTGAACCCCGTGCAGGGGGACTACCACCCCCCTGGAAACCCCCTTGTTGAACCTTGTGCAACATACAATGCATGTAGATTGTCATGGAAATAATATAACACACGCCCATAAATTTAACCAAATTCACAATATGGCCGAGGTAATCATGAAATGAGTGTTACTATGATCTAAATCAACCTCATAATTCTATATAAGGAAGTGGGTCCTATACATTTACCACAAAACAACATCCTACAGGGACTGCAAATCACCCAGGAGCTGAAGAAACACCCGAAGTGGTCAATCGCTGAGTTGGAACCTTGTTTCACTAAACTAGGTCCACAACTTCACCCTTTACATTTCTTCCATGCAGTTATGAGGCTCCAACTGCACTCATAATCCTATCTTCCAATGGTTATGACCTAAACTCTTCAATTCTGAGCATGTGATACAGGGATATCTAACACCATTTTCAGACTAGCTTCAAGATCATTGCCCAAAATTTCTTGAGACTTTAAAGAATCATAATTAACATGAGGATATTTAAGCTAAAAAATCAATCACGACTCATAAAATTGACCTATATTTCCTAATCCATAACAAACATTTCTTTAAACATATGGGAAAGATAGAAGCTACTGGTCATGAATGGATATCTTATCATAAGAGCCTAAAATTCATCCGAGAATCACCGAGAAGGCTCTATTCCCTCTCCACATAGCTGTTGAGCCTCAAAATTGTGCTTCCTTTCATCTTACTTTACCTCATTTTCCTTTTTCCATTGCTATCCTAGATCCAATTGATCAATGAATTTAGTTAAAATTACTTTTAGAATGATTTACATGACTGACTTGCTAATTTTTATGATTTTTGTCATTGTAATGCATTTTGACCGGAACTAGCTGCAAAATGCAGACATTCCGTAGCTAACCGGCGATTCTGCAGCTGTCTTCACGTTTGGGTATGTTCCAAGTGGCCTCTCAAGAAAAACCGCATATGGGCATAATCCACGTCATGACTACATGGTTCGTTGCTCACCATGAAGGAAGAAACGGATTCTGGGTATGGTTTTGATACGTGGGAACACATTTAGGAAGGCAGACTTCTATTAGGACTGTCTCAGTCCAAATGTATTTTTCCTTTTTACGCAGCTACTTCAAGAGTCCTAATGTGATTTCGATAAGGAAAGACAATGTTCCTGAAATTGTTGCAAGTCTTGTTATTTACATTTGTTATATAAACACTTGGGAAACCGAGAGCTAGGCTAGATTTCGTTCTAGATTTTGCTTAGATTCTGTGCTACATTTCTGAAGACGCAGAGTGCTCTGTTCAAGTTATTTCACTTTTAATGAAGCAGACAGTGTTGTTTTGAAAGCGTTGATTTGATTTGGAGTTTGATTCCGTCAGGTGGTAGAGGGCCCCTGCCTCTTGCACAGATTTATTAGCGTAATTTAGATAAGTATTCTAGCTGCCTTTACGTTTTTGAAGTTGAATTTGTAGATGTTTTCATTAGCTACTCTAGTTATACTCATTCGAACTCTTCCACAAGAAGAAGCTCTTCCAAAAGATTATAATGATGAATGGGAAATGGCTATAGTATTGTAGGATTTAATTGTAATCTCTTTTATTCACCATCATAGTTATACTTATGCTCAATACTCTTCCACAAGAAGAAACTCTTCCAAGAAATCTTTATACTGTCTTAAGCATGATTGTGATCTTGAACATTTTAGTTGTGTGTTTTCACTAAGTACCATCGCTGTTCTTTCTCTTAAACGCTTGTCCAAAATATCATAATAACGAGTGGGAGATGGCTATGATATCTTAGTTTTTAATTGCTTTCAGTCTTTTTGTTTGCATAGCATAAGTTAGGGTACTCCGGAGTTTAATTGCACTTAACTCATGTTCAGTTGTTTTGCTTTAAAGTTTGATAATGACTTGTAGTTTAACACTGTTTTAGGCTAGTGACATTTTAAGTTCATTTTCAGTTCAACTCATTGCATTTGCACTTCACATTTAGACTGTCATTCACTGCACATTAGATTACTTCAGTTGTTAAACTTAACAAAACAACCTTCATTATTCACAAACCTCTTCTTGTTCTAAAATCCATAATTGATTCATAACCATATGAACAGAAGACAATATCATTTTAAGGCCTGAAGTAATTCTGCAATTTCCTTATCATTTCATAAACAGAGCCCTTCCTCAAAAGACTACTTTGAAAATAAATCAATAACTCTTGAGTAAGGTTTTGTGACACTTAACTGAGTTGTAGAATAGAGTTAGGAACTAGCTTTAGAGTAGAAGATCTTATGATGGTATAAATGTTTTATTCCAAATTTGCTTCAATAAATCTCTAATCAAGGATGAAATGTTGCATCATTATAAGTTAGTTGTTCAAACTGTTTAGTTAGGAGAATTTGCATATCTAGTTGATCATTTCTCAAGTTGAGTTTATGTTTTGAATCATTTGTTTAAAAGTCGTTATCAAGCTTTGTTTTTGCTTAATCATAGTTTAGATTTGATTCTATTTCAGTGTTGCATTTTCATTTGTCATTTTCCCTCAACCAATTAGGCTTCACTCTGTTTTTAATCATTAGCTCCTTTCCATTAGCTTTCTAGTCATTTTCCTTGTGAACATAAAATTGCCAAAAAAACCAAAAACATCACAAATCATCATAAAAGACCAAAAACATCACAAAACACTACATACAACACATTAAGAAACAAGCACCTAGGTACATACAGTACACTTCACTTCAGCAGTTTACCAACCCTAGTTGACAATTAAATGAGCTCAGTTTAGGAGACTAGATTGAGACCAAACATTTTGGCGTCGTTGCCGGGGAAGTGAAAACTAGGTAACCTTTGTTTCTTAGCATCCAAAAACAATTTTATGCGTAGGGAGAGAGATTAAAGGGGAAGATTTATAAGCAGCAGAGGCAGAATTTTTATTTCTAGAACATCACTTGTTTCATCTAGATCCAGAACTAGTACAACTTCAACTCAAACCCATCTTCCATCCTTTACTAATCCTAGACTTCTAGAAGACCTGAAATCAGATATTCCATTAGAGAAACCTTCCACTTCATCCACTGAGCCTGCCATAGAAGAAGATCTAAAAACTCCTGTTAGGGACACAAACCTTTCCACTTCCATAAGAGAGTCAACCATGGCAGAAGGAGGAGGAGGAGTTTTTAATGGAGAACACACACTATTTGGAGGTAGAGGTAGAGGTAGAGGAGAAGGAGGTAGAGGAGAAGGAGGTAGAGGTGCAGATGGAGGAAGAGGTAGAATAGGAAGCTCTTTTGGGTTCCCTATAATTGATGAAGAAACCAATACAACCATGAAAAATATTTCACCCTCTGTCCTTCCAAACTTCTATGGACTTAAAACTGAAGATCCTAAAACTTTCTTATTCGAATTTGAAGTGCTGTGTAGAACTTATGACTACTTACAGGATGCTCAAAAACTGAAATTATTTCCTTCAACTTTGAAGGGAGCAGCATTGAAGTGGTTCATGAGTCTGATCAGCAGTTCTATTAGAACATGGGAAGACATGAAACAAGAATTTCTAGAGAGATATTTGGATTATTGTATGCCGGTTAATCATAAGGAAGAATTGTTCAAGATGTTACAAAAAGAAGATGAAAACTTAGAAGATTTGTTGGAGAGATTTAATTACAACATCAAAAGGGAAAAAATGGAAAACCTAGATCAAGACACCTTAAAATCTCTTTTGTTGAAAACAATTAGGGATGAATGGTTGGATATTCTTAACATGATGGGAAAATGGGATATATCACAACTCACATTACCTGAAATATCTGAGTTATGTATCAACCTTTCAAGAGGGAAATCTAAAACTGTCAAAGGTCCAAGAGATCCTACTCTTGCAAGGGCAAGTAAGTCTGCTTCTGGGATAGTAAGTAGATCAGAAATAGGTCACATGATTGATGATTTTAAATCTGACATCTTAGGAAGTCTTAGTGAACAAATAGACACCCTCAAAATACAAAAAAAGCAAAAGGCTGAATCTGATGCCTTGGCAATATTTTGTCCCAAATGTAGAAAGAAACATGCCTTGAGAGAGTGTCCTTTAGATGTAAAAGTTGTAGAAACCTGTGTCATTTGTTCTGAAAAACATGAGACCAAGAATTGTCCTTCTCTTCTGGGTCTCAAAGCTGTCTTTCAGGAGGAAACTCCTACAGATTCCACAGAGTCTCTCAATTTTGTATCTAGAAGGCCTTGGCAAGGACCTCAGACACAAGGATTCCATGATCAAATGTATAATCAACCTCCACCTTAGAATTCTTGGCAGCAACCTTGGCCCCAATTTCAAAATCAATCTCAGTCCTGGGCACAAGGAACACAAGGTCCCTATGGAAGATACTCTCCATACTATCAGTATCCACCATCCTATCCGCCATATCCACATTTTTATCCTCAAAATCCTCAACAAATTTTCCTCAAAATTTTCAACAAAATTTTCAACAACATCCTCAACAACATCATCAGAACCAACCACATCAAAATCAACCACTTTCATTACCATTCTCTCAAAAATCAAATCAATTTCCTGCTCAACCCATACCAAACCCCAATAATAAGAACCCTTAGAATACATACATGATAGAAGGCCAACAATTTCCAACTTATTTAATTACTCCTTTAGACCTTAGCGATGTTCAACTGAGGTCTGGAAGAATACTTGAAAAGAGGAAACCTTCTATGATCATACAAGAACAAGATAATTCTGAGGAAGACTCCCTACGGGTGAATAAAAGTCTTGAGGAAGACACATCCTTTAAAGACCCACACATTGAAAAACTAAAACAAAAAGATCCAATAAATCCAACTCCTGTATTAGAGCAACCATCCACATCTACTTCTATACCTCCCTTTCCGGAAAGATTACAAATTGATAGAGGTGTAGAAAAACAAATCATGGTGCCTGATTATGATTTCTTAGATGAATTGAGAAATGTTTGCATTAAAATTCCATTATTGCAAGCCATCAAAGAAATCCCAATTTTAGCCAAAACAATAAAGGAGTTGAGTATGAAAACAACAAGAAAAAGAATAAGAGAAACCAAGAAAATTCAACTGGTAGGACAAATAGCAGACATTATGATGGGAAAGATTGCTATTCCAAAGTATCTTGACCCAGGAAATCCAATTGTCAAAATTCACATCAATGGAATTGAAATTCAAAACACACTCATTGATTTAGGAGCAGCAATAAATATCATGAGTAGACAAATCATGGACAAACTGAAACTTCGTAATCTTCTCTTTACACCCACACTATTACAATTAGCAGATAGATCTGTGATCAAACCAGATGGGGTAATAGAAGACATTCCAGTGTCCCTAGATTCTTGGGAATACCCTGTGGATTTCATGATGCTAACTCCTAAGAATAATCTAGGAGGGCATCCTGTTATACTAGGAAGACCTTGGTTGGCTACAGCTGATTCTTTTATTAGTTGTAGGTCCGGTGATATGTATATTTCTGATGGTAGTTCAACTAAGAAATTCACTTTATATCCTCCAGCTAGGACAATTACAGATCTAGATGACACTCAATGGATAGAGGATGAAGAATATTTACAACCACTCTTCACAATTTCAAAAATTAGTGAAGATAATCAAATTCTGAATACTCTAGAAAACTTTGAATCCTCTCCAGAACAAAAACATGAATCATTTAAAGAGGGATCCAATATTGAGTTTTTGTCATCTAGGCAGATGTCTCTTCATTCTATGGACAAATTTGGCAGCTCTACAAGTGAAATTTTTCCAGGCAAAACTTTGAACATAAACAAGAACCTAGAAAAATCTCAACAAGAAGAGTTAATCAAAGTATTACAGAGACATTCATCTGCATATGCATGGGAATAAACTGACATGAAAGGGATAAGCCCCAAGACTTGTACTCATCACATCTATATAGAGGCAAATTGCAAACCAATCAGACAGCCTCAAAGACGGATGAATCCAAATCTTATAGAAATTGTTAAAGAAGAATTGCAAAAATTATTAAATGTTAATTTCATCTATCCTATTTCAGATAGTCAGTGGGTTTCTCCTTTGGTAATTGTGCCAAAGAAAAATGGAAAATGGAGGGTGTGTGTTGACTACCGAGAACTGAATAAATCTACTCTTAAAGACCATTTTCCCTTACCTTTCATAGACCAAGTATTAGATACATTAGCTGGCAAAAAGTACTTTTCATTCTTAGATGGGTTTAGTGGTTACAATCAAATTCAAGTAGCACTTGAAGACCAAGATAAAACCAAATTTACCTATCCTTGGGGTACCTATGCTTACCGAGTATTGCCATTTGGATTATGCAATGCACCTGCAACATTCCAAAGGGCAGTATTAGGAATTTTTTCGGATCTAATACATGACTTTGTAGAGGTGTATATGGATGATTTCACAGTTTATGGGAATACATTTGAAGAGGCTTTAGAAAACTTGGAAAAATTCTTAAAAAGATGTCAAGAAGCAAACCTTTCACTTAGTCATGAAAAATGTTTTATGATTTTTACTGAAGGTATTGTTTTAGGACACCATATTTCAGGAGATGGGATTAGAGTAGATGAGGAAAAAGTTGAAGTCATTTCTAACCTATCCATTCCAAGTTGTCAAAGAGATGTTAGAAGTTTTCTAGGATTTACAGGGTATTATCGAAGATTTATAGAAAACTTCACCAAAATAGCATCTCCACTCTTCAAATTACTCACCAAAGATTGTGAATTCAAATGGACTTCTGATTGCCAGTTAGCCTTTGAGTCCCTAAAAACAAAGATTTCTGAAGCACCTATATTAAGGGGACCTAACTGGAAGTTACCTTTTCATATCTCCACAGATGCCTCCGATACAGCTCTAGGAGCAGTATTGGGGCAGAAAGACTTGATTCCCTATGCCATCTATTATATCAGTAAAAATTTGACTCCTGCAGAGTCAAACTATACTGTAACTGAAAAAGAGTTTTTAGCTGTTGTTCATGCCATAAACAAATTTAGACACTATATAACAGGCTATGAAACTTTTATTCACACTGATCATTTTGCAATTAGATACTTAATGAAGAAATCAATTACTAATGGCAGAGTTATAAGATGGTTGTTGCTCTTACAAGAATTCAACATTACTATTCTAGATAGGCCTGGAAAACAAAACACAGTAGCTGATTTCCTATCTAGACTCCAAAATATCAAAGATGACACTCCGGTTGAAGATCAATTTTCTGATGAATATCTTTTTGCAATCTCTACTCAAACTCCATGGTTTGCTGATATTGCTAATTATTTAGTTTCAGGAAAATTTCCTTCAATTATGAATGCAAGGGATAAAAGAAAAATCATTTGTGATAGTGCAAAATATTCATGGGTTGCTAATGAGTTGTACAAGACAGGTCCAGATTTGATCATTAGAAGGTGTGTTCGTGAAGATGAGATGCCTGATATTCTCAAGGCATGTAATGATGAACCTTGTGGCGGAAACTTTGCAAATAAGAGGACAGCCTATAAGATCCTTAATTCAGGATATTATTGGCCTTCCTTGTTTAAAGATGCTAAAGAATATGTCAAAAGGTGTGACAGTTGCCAAAGGGTAGGGAAACCTTCTCCTTCAGGTGAGATGCCATTACAACCTCAGGTACACATTGAACCTTTCGAAAAATGGGCTTTGGATTTTGTAGGACCTATTAGTCCTCCATCAAAACAAAAGAAATATATATTAGTTTGCACTGATTATGTTACTAAATGGGTAGAAGCTAAACCATTACTTGTTGCTAATGAATCATCTGTAGTTAATTTTATTTTTGAGGATATTTTTACTCGTTTTGGTGTCCCAAGGGAAATTGTTACAGATCAAGGAGCTCGATTTACATCAAGGCTAGTGGAGCAAATGATGGAGAAGTACAAAATCAGACATAGAAAAACAACTCCTTATCATCCACAAGCAAATGGTCAAGTGGAATCTACTAATAAGGTCATTGAAGGAATCCTAACAAATATTGTTCATTTACATAGAAGAGATTGGGTAGATAGGCTTCCTGAAGCCTTGTGGGCCTATAGAACTACATGGAGAAACACAACAGGCCACACTCCTTATAAGCTTGTTTATGGAAAGCAAGTTTTGTTTCCCATAGAGTTCCAGATTCAAACTTTCAAAATGGCAGTTCAGCTAGGACTTGATTTAACGGAGGCACAAAAGCATAGACTGGAGCAAATTAATGAATTGGATGAGATCAGACAAGATGCAGTTCAGAAAACAAGTCTAGTCCAACAGAAAAGGGCTAGATGGCATGAAAAGTACATCAAAGAGAAGAAATTCAAAGAGGGTGACTGGGCTCTCTTGTTTGATTCAAAATTCAAGGATTTTCAAGGTAAATTTCAGACACATTGGCTTGGGCCATATGAAATTGTTGAAATTTTTGATAATGGGGCAGTGAAAATCAAAACTATAGATGAAGAAGAGGTTGCTTTTCTTGTGAATGGTCATAGATTGAAGCTGTATCACAAACCACTCTCAAGAGAAGAATTTTTCAAGAAGTTCCAAGAAAGCAGTGATGTGAAGTTAATGAAGAAGAATTTTTCTTCTTCATCAACTTGATTAAATTTTCTGAAGCATTTCTCTTTTGAAAAAAAATAAAAAAAAATAAAGGTATAAACATGAAAACCAATCATTGATTGGCATGTTTATACAGAAAAGATAGGGTGAAAATCAGAGTCTCTCTGACACTCTAACTTTTCCCATTTTTTTTTTGCAAGCAGTTGTTACAAAATCATAAGTTCAGATCCATAGTGCTTATGATCCATCTCATTTCATTCACTTATCCATCCATACTCCATTTCATTCATTCATGTTCCACTTCATTCCATGTTTCATTCATCTCATTCCATACTCCATCCATCTCATTTCCATGTTAAAATTTAAAATTTGATGTTTTGCTGTAAATGAATAAAACATGTCAAGAATTGCAGGGCAGTTCTTATGTTCTTTCACTCCATTTCATAAACTGAATCCATTCCATTTCATCATCCACTTCATACACATCATGTCTCATCATCCATCTCCATTCATATCATATAAAATTTCACCTATATCCAAAAACACTCCATTCCATGATTAAAATGCTCTACAGGAACATTCTGCAGCTTAACAGACATTCTGCAGCTGATCAGCCTTTCTGCAGCCAAACAGTCATTCCGCAGCTACAAGTCCTGAAGGCATTAACCAACAGACATTAGAATTGCAACAAAATGATCAAGTGTGTCCATGAATAAGAAGCATCAAGAAGAATTATGAAGACTCTTCGAAAGGTGAACAAAGAAGACAAAGACTACAAAAATCAAATGAAAAGCAGAGGTAACAAGTTTAGATTATAATGGCATTTCATAAAGTTTAGCATAGTTTTAGTTATGAATTGTTCGAAAAGGTTGTTTTAATTATTTTTATTGATCAAAGACCAATAAACCCTCCACAGACTTTGGATTAAATCTCTCATTTCAAATTTCATGTCCGATATCATTTAAGCGGTTCAAATGGCCGAAGTGTTTGAATTCTTCACATAACCCAACCAAATAATTCAATGATGATTCTCTTTTCCATTGCAAAAATCTCCGCCATCTCTTCAATCATTAATTCATTCCCTCCACCTCACTCCATTACCTCATTCCGTGACCACTGCCATCACTCCATTCTGTAGCCGACACTTCATTCCGCAAACAGAGATTTCCTTACCACCGAGAGCAGAGCAAAAGGGTAAACACAGAGGTATAGCAGCGTGAGAATTTGAAGCCATTTGTTACCATGGGCAGACAAAGTATCACTGTGGGCAGAGATTGAGCATTATCACTGTAAACGCAGAGGTATAGCATTGATCATTATCACTGTAAATATAAAGGTATAGCAGTGAAGAATTTGAAGCTGTTTGCCACCGAGAGACAGAGATATAGCAGTGTGAGAATTTGAAGCCATTTGTCACTGTCAATCAGAGGCATATCGGTCCAAAGTTTCATTGTCAACCAGAGGCATCTCAGCTCGAAGTTTGAAGCTGTTTTCATTATCAACCAGAGGCATATCAGTCCAAAGTTTGAAGCTGTTGTCACTATCAATCAAAGGTATATCATTCCGAAATTTGAAGCCATTGTCATTTAGAACTTGAAGCCATTTTAATTCAAAGGTGAAAGTTATTGTTTCTGTGGGTAGAAGAGTGTTAATCTAAACATTGAAGAAGCAATTATGGGTTTTATTGTAAGAACTGAACCAGTGGGTTCAAAATACTTAGAAGGCTACCCTCAATGTAAAGAAATGTTGCAACAGATAGGATGGCTTCAATTTTTGGAGAAATTTAATGGCTTCCACAAGGAAGTCACTAAAACATTTGCAAGATCATTTCAAGGAACCGAAGTTGAAGTGGGAGATGTCAAATTTACTGTCACTGAAGTTTTCATTGTAGAAGCTACAGGGTTGCTCAAAACTGGAGAGAGATGGTTCAAAAACAGATAATTCCACAATGAATCCTGGAAGCAAATTTTAAAATCACCAGGTATGGATGTCACTGTATTTAAGAAAGGAATTCCAAGTTCTGCATTGAAAACTAAATGGAGAAACATACTACTTCTTCTGCAAAAATTTATTACATGCGAGGGTAGATATGGCACATTTTATGTCTACCACATTAGACTGATAATGCATTTTCTGGGGGAAGACTTAAACCTACCTTATTTCTTGCTTCAAAGCTTGAAAAGGATGGCTTCCTGTGTTCAAAGAAGGGTTCAATTTTTAGAGACAACTCTATATCATCATGGCTTGGTTAAAATTTTGATTGAACATCATTTAGCCAAAACAAATGATACATGGGACAATTTCTTGATAAGAAATCATTTTGAAGAGCCAAAAGAACCCTCACCTGAACCACAGCCTACAAGGAGAAGTAGAAAATGGATAGCCTCAAAAGTTTAAATTGACAAAACAGTCCAGGAAAGTAGTGAGGAAATCATCTAAGAGAAGTTGACTCAAATCAAGAGACAACATAATAAAGAAAAGGTAATCAGGAAATCTTCCATGGAGAAAGGAGAGGGATCTTCTCAGCCTAGAAGAAGCCATAGACTAAAGCGGAAACTGAAGAAAACTCAAATCAAACAAACAGGGGTGATTAATATAGAAGATGAGGAAACATCTATTGAAGAAGATGATGAAGAGGATTTTAATGAAGGAACCCCTGAAATTGACCCTCCTCAACAAGAAATTTATGACTATGTGGAAACTTTGGAAAGGAGAGCTTCAGAAAGAAGAGAGAGAACCCCTAGTCCTCCACTGTCTGAAATAGATGTATTAAGAAGGGATAGGTATGAGTTGGAAATACTTAATAGACACATCAAAAATGAGAATGAAATTCTCAAAGATCAAGTCAAGCTCAAAACAGATATGAACTCAACCTTATCCCTACATATAGACAAAGTGGAAAGGACCAATGAGAAGTTGAAGCAAAGGAACAAGAAGGTAATCAGGGCACTTACCAACCTAAGGTTCAAACTTTTTATAAGAAAACCCAGAAGATCTTTAGCTTCCAGACAAAGGAGAAGGAGAGGATTAGATGTTCTTGCAGAAGCCTCTGAGTTCATAGAATAATTTGCATGAGGACATGCAAGGAGACAGCAGTGGGGGTATGTTGAGCCTCAAAATTGTGCTTTCTTTCATCTTACTTTACCTCATTTTCCTTTGTCCATTGCTATCCTAGACCTAATTGATCAATGAATTTAGTTAAAATTACTTTTAGAATGATTAACATGACTGACTTGCTAAGTTTTATGATTTTTGTCATTGTAATGCATTTTGACCGGAACTAGCTGCAGAATGCAGACATTCTGTAGCTAACCGGCGATTCTGCAGCTGTCTTCACGTTTGGGTATGTTCCAGGTGGCCTCTCAAGAAAAACCGCATATGGGAATATTCCACGTCATGTCTACATGGTTCATTGCTCACCATGAAGGAAGAAACGAATTCTGTTTTTGGTTTTGGTACGTGGGAACACATTTAAGAAGACAGACTTCTAATAGGACTGTCTTAGTCCAGATGTCCATTTCCTTGTTACGCAGCCACTTCAAGAGTCCTAATGTGATTCCGATAAGGAAAGACAATGTTCCTGAAATTGTTGCAAGTCTTGTTATTTACATTTGTTATATAAACACTTGGGAAACCGAGAGCTAGGCTAGATTTCATTCTAGATTTTGCTTAGATTCTGTGCTACATTTCTGAAGACGCAGAGTGGTCTGTTCAAGTTATTTCACTTTTAATGAAGCAGACAGTGTTGTTTTGAAAGCGTTGATTTGATTTGGAGTTCGATTCCGTCAGGTGGTAGAGGGCCCCTGCCTCTTGCACGGATTTATTAGCGTAATTTAGATAAGTATTCTAGCTGCCTTTACGTTTTTGAAGTTGAATTTGTAGATGTTTTCATTAGCTACTCTAGTTATACTCATTCTAACTCTTCCACAAGAAGAAGCTCTTCCAAAAGATTATAATGATGAATGGGAACTGGCTATAGTATTGTAGGATTTAATTGTAATCTCTTTTATTCACCATCACAGTTATACTTATGCTCAATACTCTTCCACAAGAAGAGACTCTTCCAAGAAATCTTTATACTGTCTTAAGCATGATTGTGATCTTGAACGTTTTAGTTGTGTGTTTTCACTAAGTACCATCGTTGTTCTTGCTCTTAAACGCTTGTCCAAAATATCATAATAACGAGTGGGAGATGGCTATGATATCTTAGTTTTTAATTTCTTTCAGTCTTTTTGTTTGCATAGCATAAGTTAGGATACTCCGGAGTTTAATTGCACTTAACTCATGTTCAGTTGTTTTGCTTTAAATTTTGATAATGACTTGTAGTTTAACACTGTTTTAGGCTAGTGACATTTTAAGTTCATTCTCAGTTCAACTCATTGGATTTGCACTTCACATTCAGACTGTCATTCACTGCACATTAGATTACTTCAGTTGTTAAACTTAACAAAACAGCCTTCATTATTCACAAACCTCTTCTTGTTCTAAAATCCATAATTGATTCATAACCATATGAACAGAAGACAATATCATTTTAAGGCCCGAAGTACTTTTGAAATTTCCTTATCATTTCATAAACAGAGCCCTTCCTCAAAAGACTACTTTGAAAAGAAATCAATAACTCTTGAGTAAGGTTTTGTGACACTTAACTGAGTTGCAGAATAGAGTTAGGAACTAGCTTTAGAGTAGAAGATCTTATGATGGTATAAATGTTTTATTCCAAATTTGCTTCAATAAATCTCTAATCAAGGATGAAATGTTGCATCATTATAAGTTAGTTGTTCAAACTGTTTACTTAGGAGAATTTGCATATCTAGTTGATCATTTCTCAAGTCGAGTTTATGTTTTGAATCATTTGTTTAAAAGTCATTATCAAGCTTTGTTTTTGCTTAATCATAGTTTAGATTTGATTATGTTTCAGTGTTGCATTTTGCATTTGTCATTTGCGCTCAACCAATTAGGCTTCACTCTATTTTTAATCATTAGCTCCTTTCCATTATCTTTCTATTCATTTTCCTTGTGAACATAAAATTGCCAAAAAGACCAAAAACATCACAAATCATCATAAAAGACCAAAAACATCACAAAACACTACATACAATGCATTAAGAAACAAGCACCTAGGTACATACAGTACACTTCACTTCAGTAGTTTACCAACCCTGGTTGACAATTAAATGAGCTCAGTTTAGGAGACTAGATTGAGACCAAACAATAGCTACACTAACAGTTATTAGTCCATATATTCATCAACCATTTGATAACTCAACAAAACATGACGATATCCATAGATAACATACATCATGTAACCAACAATTACCTACAAAATAACCAACATAGAAATCATGAAAAATAAACCATAATATCGCTAACACAATCAGTACAAGTATACATGAATCATCGAAGAATAATAGCTTTTATTAATAAATGAAAATACCAACTAAGTCTGGGACCTCCACGTACCACCTGACCATAGATTTGGTTGAGCCAAATCTCTCTTTCATCCAATCAGCCCCACACCATATTCGAAGCATAAATGCAGGACTTCATTAATATAACAAAACCAAACTAAACTAGGGCTTTTGCAGGAAAAACCACCTCAACCCTTAACAACAGTGATTCCGCCTCCATTTTCAAACATCACTAACACCAACCATATATATATCTATTGAATTTTTCCAAGGCTTTAGGAACTAGTAACTAAACCCACAACCTTCCAAGCTCCAGAGAAATTGTCCAACCTAGCTCTAGGGACTAGTAACTCAACCCCCCAAGGATTCTAGAGCCTTTTTCCCAACCTAGGCTCTGACACTAGTAACTCAACCGAAGTTGTTCAATGGCTTCTAGAGAATTTGTTCCAACCTACATCCATAAGGAACCTGAGCACAAATAAGAAAATAAACAAGTGGAAAAACCCACAACACCATGGATATACAGGAAATGGAAAGGAAATGTTATAACCAATATAAATCCAAGAAATTTCTATGCCAATGATAACACATAACTATAAAACCACATGCATATACCATGCATCTAGAAATCAACAAGGAAATCATACACACAACTTGTTACCTGCCAAGCAATCCAGTTGTAGGCGTTGATCCAACTATTCCCTTGTGTTTACCTACTTCCATTTTCCTTCTTTCCCTAATCCAAGTGAATACCAAGTGCTCCAAGAATGCTCCAATAATTCTCCAAGAATTCTCTAAGTGTGAAAAATTATGAGAGAATAAGAAAATGAAAATGAGAGCTCTAAAAATGAATTAAGAAAAGGTTTTGAATTGATCCTCAGAAACCCTTTTATCATTGAGGCCTCTATTTCCTTCATTTCTCCTTCACTTTTCCTATAAGTATATTTCTCTTCACCTCCCTTTTACCTACTTTCCTTTATCTCATAAATAAAATTCCAATTATTGCCACTTTTCATTTGTAAACTCCTTTTCCAATTTCCATATCTATAAATTAATAACAAGTGATAACCATCACTATTTTTTTTCCCAACATTCAACTTGAGATATGTGTCCCATGACCTTAATATTATTTTATTTACATATAAAATAAACCAAGGGTTGTTAAAATGTCAAAATGAGGTGTCCAAAATTTGAAGACTATTGGATTAGAGTCTATCCTCCAAAACATTTTATAGGGCATTCAGGCATCAACCATTTCCTTGAACTTGAGATGACTCCACCATCTCACTAGTGATTGAATTGTCAAAGGCCTATCAACTATAGGTGAAATTTTATTTTGAACCTAGGATTTTACAAATGGAATTCTAAATTTATGGCCACACGCTTACCCAATCAAAGATTCATCTACTAGTTCTCATGCCTTCTATATTGTTGTTTCCAGCCCAATTGATAGATTGGATCTTTTAACTTTCTTAAAATTTTTTATTTTCTTTCCCATATTCTCCTGCTCTACTTTCTAAGTCAAGGCTCTACCACATAAAGAGAGTGGCTCCTTCCCTGAAAGAATTTCTTCATTTCATCTATTTTGGCTCTCTACCTCTACTGACACCAGTAAGTTTCTTAGAAAACTGCTCAAGGTTGTATATTATGTGAGCACTAGGGTGGGAATGTGGTCGAAGGAGACTCTGTTATGAATAATCCCTCACTAATTCCAAAACCATGAGAGAAAAATAGAGTTAGCTAGTACAGGTATGGGATCCAACTTGATATCCCAATTTTTTGTTGAAGAAATCAACAACATGGGAGGGTTTAATTCCCTGGAACCCCTTAAAATTCTTGAAAAATATTGGCTATGGTTCTCAATTCCAAGGCTCAACATCCATTGTGTTACCACAACCTATTGGTGTGAAGCTCGAATGAGGTGTTCCAAACTTCCATGTGGCATCTCAACCATTCTCATAGCTTTTCTAACTAGTAAGGTGCTAGGATGGGATTCCATAGATATACTGACCACCACATTACTATCTTCCTTCTCACATATGAGTTCTAAAAATCATACCCAAATTTACTAGTGATCACATTCTTCTAGTTCGTAATTGACTAGTTCTTCATCCTCCATGAGAAAAAATTACTCGTGACCAACAATTGATCCAAATTTCTAGCCAACAAAATATTGACTCAAGCCAACCACTTTAAAGTTGTACGTAAAATCAATATTATTTTCTAATATTTTCTAATATTAGACAAGGAGAAAACTACTTCCCATCGAAAGGTTTTGTCTAAAATGACCACCTTGTGACTAGAAAGATCACCATTTTAGTGTTTTGTAACTTCCTATTGGCCTCATTATGAAAACCCTAGCCGCCCTCCAATAACTGAATTTTTTTATATATTTGCTATAATTTTTAACTTTTTCAACCTTGCACCATAAAAATGATAGGAAACTAATATTTTTTATTATTTTAATTAAGTGTTCATGATCCTAGTTTTATCAATGTTGAGGGAGCCATCTATTTTTACAATTTCAATGATGGCATGGTTTAATGTACTAATTTTACTATCTCATGTCTCTTAATATTCCTAGATATATGATAGTCTAAAAATTCCTAGAAAAGAAGTTATGAAAAAAATACAAAACTATCTAGTTTGAAATTGATTTCATGATCCTTTAAAAACCCTAACATCCACAAATTATATCACTAAAATGATGGTTAACCAACTATGAAATTTTAACTAGATGTTCCCAAATATTTCACCTCAATATAAAATCCTAAAAGAATGCTATAGCAAATATTCCAAATTGACTTGTCTGAAATTAACTTTTAGGAGAATTCACAATCCCTAACTTCCTTAGAGCATATATTTGAAATTATAGTGAACCATGATCTGAAATGTGAACCATTTCTTCCCTAATATTTTTCCTCAATATTATCCATGTTTCACCATTTGAAATATTTTCTTAAAATAGTTATAGTAAAAATTCAACACTAACATGTTTTAAACTAATTTTAGGAGTATTCAATTACCCTAACTTAGTTAGAGCATATCTCCAAAAGTATAAGAAAAAAAATATAAATTTTGAAACATATCTTTCTTGAGATTTCTCCTTAATATTATCCATGTTTCATTGGCTAAAACCTCTAAGAAAACTAATTATAACAAGAATTCTTAAATAAACTATTCAAAGTAAAAAAACCCTAATCTCATATGTTCTAATACCAAATTCAATTATTTTTACATCTAAATTTTGTACAAAATTAACTTAATACGATTATATTTTTAAAATTAAATTAAATTAACATATTATTTCACCTTAAACAAATATTCATATTCATTTTATTGACTTTTAAAAAATAAGAAAAATAATTATATTTAACTAATTCAAATTTATGAACTCAATTTTATTAAAGATTAAAAAAATCAAAATTTTAAAAACATTTTTATTTTATTTAATTCTTATTTTATTAATTTATTTATATTAAACAATTAACTATGATATTAATTCTAAATCTAAATTAATATATATTAAAAAAAGACACACACCAATATTGTGTTATCTATCATGAATTTGGAAATCATGTCACAACTTTCCATATAATCTATATTGGAGAATTATTTAAACTATGGGAATATATTAGTTATAAGTTTAAAAAAATACCTTCAAACTAGCTATTGGATTGCACTGGATTAAATTGTTGTGTTTTAGAATTCGGTGTATCACAACAATTTGTTATTACTATTTTTTATATAATAAACAATATAATTAATCAAGTTGTTGAAAGATGCTATTTTCAAGTTAGAAGAAGAAGGAGCTAAGCTAATGAAGCTGTATTAGATTAAGTTGTAATGTTCCAAGTTATCTATGCATAGACATTTATTCTAAATACATATGATTCTAAATTTATTATCTCTCTACATTTGTTACTTATGCAGGGGAATATTTTTAGATCGATTAAGCTCTTTGCTACTTACGGAAAGAAAAGAAAATTGTATACCAGGTTAAGCCGTCTTTTAGGATATATACAGTGTTCCATATATTTTATGGAAATGTAATATAGGATATTTACAGCGTTTTATGGTTTATTTTTTCAAAATGTAATGTAGATATAGATATGAGAAATTATATCCTATATAATTAAATATTTATTTTACATATAAATTTTATAAATAGAAAATATGAAAATGTAATGTTTTGACCTTGTAAAGGTAAAAAAATTGAAAATGTTATTCAATTTCATCTCTTAGAAAGTTGGGAAAAAAAACATTATATTATTTTAAATAAAATAATTTAGTAATGTTTTATTATATTTAAAATTAAATTTTATTAAATGAGATAGTTAATCATAATATAATATTTATGAAAATAATAAGAGTAAGTTAACTTTAAGATATTTAATATTTTTATTTTGTTTTTTTTTTCCAATTTTTAATTTAGAGATGATTTTTTTTTAGTATATATATATATGAAAAAATTATGTTGCAATATATTTAATGATTTTATTGGCTTTAAAACTAAATAAATAAGGATATTATCTTAATATTAAATTCTTTATTTCATTAGATGTATTTTTAATCAATTCCAATTAAATGATGAAAAGCATATGAAAATTTAATCATAAATTTAAATTAATTTATATTTTATTTTATTTTTTTAAATATGTGTGTTTTTTTAAATTTAATTATCTATCTTTTTAAATATTTATACTATATGATTAAAATAATCTAAAATAGTGATGCGAAATCATCTGTTCAATTCCTTAGTTAAATTAAAATTAAAAAGATACAGTTAACAAATTCATAATTTTAAATTAATTTATATTTTAGATATTCTTTTCCTCCCCTATGTTATCACATCATATTACATCTTTTCTCATAATATGTAATAATAACATTTTCCCACATTGCATGGGAAATCACTTCACTATTTTTCATACAACAAAAATAATATTATTATTTAAACTATAACAATATATTATTTATAATTTAAAAGAAAAAATAAAATATCATGTTTGTATTGGGTTAAGGTGTGGTGTTCTAGAGCGTTTATATTGATAAACTAGAGCTTACTCTAATAAAATATAATTCCAAATTTATTATGTATTTATGTTTATTAAATATAACACAAATTTTATAAAACTCAATAACAAAAAAATAATATCAAATTTAAATTGATTTATTTTTTTTCCAATTTTATTAAATACATAAATAAATATTATCCCTTAATATTAAATATTATCCTATAACTGGCTAGCACAACGTCTTTAACCTATTGATCGCTGCACTATTTTCTATGTAAAATAATATAATATAATTATTTATATTATAAAAATTGATTATTTATAAATTAAAATTGATTATTTTATTAAAATCTGATTTATATCATCAAATTATTATTATTAATTGGAACTTATTTTAATTTATTACATATTAAAAATAAATAATTTTTAACTATATGAATTTTAAAATATTTGAAAATGCAAAATTGTTAAGTATAATTTTAATTAGTGGTTTTAAAGTGTAATTTTTTAGAAAGTTTTTTAGTGTATTTTTAGATCTAATTTGTCTAGAATTTGAAAGTGATTCATTGAAATAATAATTTTGACAAGTGAAATATTCACAATTCAAGATTTTGAGTATTTTTAGAATGTTGAATTCATATATACAATAAAAAAACAAGTTAAACAACACAAATCAATAGTTGACAAAAAAAAATTTAGTTCAATTAAATCCACTAAAAACTTCAAAATATAGAACTTAAAAAGTACTTCATTCTTATAATATTAAAAATATAAATAATATTAAGAATATAAAATGTAAATATCCTAAATAAGGGAGATTGAAATTACTATTAAAGTTTATCTCACATATTTTTAATAAATAAAAAAGTCCAATAAATGAGTTAGTGAATGTACCCTACCAGGGTTCAAACTCTCATGAGGATATGGAGTCATCGATAATTCTCACTAAATATACCTAAACTGTGAGCCATTTGAAGAAACTGACGATCATAAATAATTGAGCCCATAGGCTCCATGTGAACAAATTTGAACAAGCTACAAATCATGAATAATTGAGCCCATAGGCTCTATTTGAAAAAAATTGAACAAACTACAAATCATAAGTAATTGAGCCCAGAGGCTCATTCTACAACTGAGTATGACGGGATGTGTAATAATTGAGCCGAGAGGCTCCATTTTAACAAATTTGAACAAACTGTAAATTGTAAGTAATTGAGCCCAGAGGCTCATTCTACAACCGAGTATGAGGGGATGTGCAAGTTTATTAAGCCCAAAGGCTCATTCTACAACCGAGTATAAGGGGATGTGTAAGTTTATCCGTCCTTCTGTACCACTTTAAAATAAAAATGAACTTTAAAAATTATGTTCAAAATAGAATATGTTGTAAAGTAATTATAAGTAAAAAAAATCAGTCAATAAGAAGTTGAAACCTTAACTTTTCAAAAATATTTCACCAACAGATTTACATTTTTTATTTGGTGTTATATATCCTCTATTTAGCCTTCAAAAATACAATTTAAACAAGGAAAAATAATACATTATTTTGCATTGTAAAAAAGTTTGCACATAAAGAAATTTGATCCCTCTCTACTCATACTTGATCTGTAAAATACTAGATAACCTCACATGGAAATGCAGGGAGTTAGAAAATTTGTATACAAATTACCCATGGTAAACTATGGAAATCACTATTCAAGATTCCTCATTAATCATAAGATAGAATGTTATTAGTTCATAGAGTAACTTTAATAAAGGAATAGTAAGTTGCATAGCCATTAACAACCATTGTTGTAGTATACTAACATAAACTTTATCATGTAACCTTGCATTCATTTCATGATTCCTTTAAGAAAATTAATTAATCACAACTCGACATTATGAACATCACATCATAAAAGGAATCAACATCATCAAACTCACACAGTAATCAATCACATCATTGATCATTCAAAACAAGAGTTTTATTTGATTATTAAATGCTCATGAGTGTCTTCACCACTCACTCAGTGGCTCATAAGGGAATCCATCCCTTAACCATTGTGTTAAAATATTACAAGAAATGTCATTTAAACACAAAATATCTAGCTTAAAGCCATTACAATCGTTATGATAGCATTTACCCCCTAATATTCATTCTTCATATCTTTATGGCATAGGTGTTCCTACATTGGACCACCTTGCAGCTGGCACTCAGCTTCATTCACCATTAATTACACTCATCTTCATTCACCATTAATTATTTACCTGTCACCATGTTAAATATCCTTTCCTATTGTTGTCTTAAACATAAATTGATGTCAATATTACATAAAGTATTAATAAACCCATTCATAAATCTATACGAGTGATGCTTCTCCATATATTCATGTACATTCATGTCATGCAAGGAAAATATGGTGATATGCTTCTTTTAACAGCACTACATATGCTCTAGTTATAAGCATGTAACCATCAAAGGATTTCTATAAAATATATATCACATTAACTAATGTTTTCTTGGCACAAGCACAAATTCTTGCAAGACATATAGCTACAACTTTCCAAACATTTATTTAAAAGAAACTAATACATCACTTATGATGTTTATGCATGTGAATTACATAAAATTTATAAAAATAACTAACCCTTTAGCTATTGCTTTTTTGGTACATGCAAATACATAAAGAAATCTAACACAACCAATATTATTCCTATGCATGCATATCCATCTGCTTTCCAAAATAATCTTCCAAAAGAATGTTGAACATAATAGAGCATGCAAACACATGTTTTTTTTAAAGGAAATATAGCATAATAAGGCATGCAAAAACATGTTTTCTTTTCCATAAAATTAATGAAATAAAACATACAATTACATGCCTTATTTTCCAAAGATTATACCAATATTTCCCGTATATATGTATTCCAAGTAAACCATCACACTACTATGGTTTTTGTGCATATAATTCATCTTCTTTCCCAAAGAATCGTTTCCAATGTAGGCTAACACAACATATTATCTTTTCCCACATACAAATGCATAAACAAATATTGCATGCATATACATTATCTTATTCCAAAACAAACTAACATAATAGTTATGATAGCATAAAGTAATTAGATACAATTTTTCTAAAGAAACATAGCTCAATATTTCTTCTATCCATGCAAATAATATATATGTATAACAAAATGGTCATTATTTGTGCATGCAAGAGCTTATCATAATAAATATTCTTTAATGTACACAACACATATTGCCTTCTTAGAATTCTACCATCATTAACTATTATTTTCGTGTAAACAAATACATATTTCTTTTTCAAAAGGAATTTAATACAACTTAGTTTCTTTGTCTTTCTACATGTAGTTTCTCATGTTTCCCTTTCAAAAAGTATTATAGTTAACCATCTTTTATGCAGAAAACTAACCATCTTTTATGCAGAGAACTAAGTAACCATAATAAGGTTAACTTAACCTTTTATACACCTAAATCAAGAAGTTTCCACAATTCATCTAGCCATGAAATATTTTCAAGAAGTTATTCTTTTCAAGAAAATTAACATAAAAATTTTCTTTATATATACACTCAAAAACATATTTCCTATATCACAATAACTACCATTTTTGCATGCAAACATGTAATTTTTTTTAGCACAATCACCACTGCTTTAATGCATATAATATTTTCAAAGAACAAGAATTTATTCTTACTCTCGTATGAACAAGATTCATATGAATCCTTAAAAAAAAAAACAATCTTTATTTTCATCTATTCATGCATAAAGTTACTATGCAATTTTTATGCACTCAAATCTTTGCAGCCTTTAAATAAACAACATGGGTAATATATACCACTACAAGAAGAAGGGTCATTTAGCCTCACATTAGCACAACTATTGTAAAGGATTTGAGAAATATTCACTCTTCCAATAGTGGTGCAAAAGTGGTGATAGTGTGGAGATATGCAAGTGGTGCTATGTTTTGTGCCAAAGTGGAGTTAGTATAAATGTTAAATTTGGTGTTAAATGAATATGTGGAATTCCATGTTGTATGGTGAAAACCACCAAAAACCAATCTGGCGTGAATCAAGATATTGTGATGCAAAGCACCAAAACTAATTTTACAAAATTAGAAATTTATCATTAAATATAAAAATTATTATTACAATAATAAATTGTATATGGTGCAAAAAACCATAAAATAAAAAATGGTGCAAAAAAAACATTTATTATTATTGTTATTATAAAATTGTATATGGTGCAAAGCACCATAAAATATCAAATGGTTAAAAAAATATAACATCTTTTATTTAGAAAGGTTATATATTGCCAAGGTTTAAATATAGACTAAGAAGTTGTATTTGATCATTTAGAAGCTAAGTGTCTGTGAGTTTGGATGCTAGGAAGAGTTTTATTTTAGTACCAAAGAGAAACTTTTGACCATTTTCTTATGCTTAAATCCAATTACCGTAAATATATTTAATTTACTTCAAATGTATTAACACAATTGAAGTATCCCCTAGTTGTAACCAAAAATTTTAATTCATTGTGTACAATAATACAATGGTAGCTTTTTTGGTGCTTAGCTACATTATGGAAAGTATCAATTATAATTAATGGAAGAGTCTCTCCACCAAAACATTCATATTCTTCCAAGTTGATAGATATAATAAATTTACATACATAATATCACTACTCATCACCGCATGCTAACACCCTCTGTGCTTGCACCATCAAATCTAGAGGTTCAATACCCACAAAAATATTAGTGGCTGAGTAGAGATTTATCACAAGCAGGGAAAAACCCTCATATTTTTGGAGATGCAATGGAGTGTAGAAATTTGAATTCCTACTTTCCTGACTAACAAAATTCTCTTTCAGAGAATGACAATCCTAGAAAAATCTGTCTGGTTCTGAACAAACCAAATGTAGCAAGTAAAACATGAGAAAAATTTCATACATCACTATGTACATTATTTTCACAGAAGAACCAGAAGGAAAACTGAGTACGTTATTGACTTTGGATGTCATTCCTTTAAGTATTAATGTGGAGCTAACAACATATTGATGTTACACAATTTAACAACATGCATACTTCATCCAAATCCTATTCCATATCATTACTAAACAAAAAATATTATTATGACTATCCAAAAATTAGGTGTCTATAAACTATTCTCAATTGTGAAACCAAAACCAAATCAGTGTCTCCTCACCAGTCTTGAGGGAATTCATCATTCGTATAGCCTACAAGAGAAACATACAACACGTTACAAAACAACCAAGTTACTTCTTTGATGTTAGAGGGATAAAGAGTATTCAAAATTTCAAAATAAGATCAAGTTGCTCAAAGGTACTCTATCACATGCAAGTTCCTCATAGAAAATGATTTCTAGTGGCTACTAAAGATGTCACATAAAGGAAAAACTAAATGAGTTTAGATAAACTTACTGCTCTTAAATCCACCATAGAGTCTGAGCAAGAATACCAGTGGAACGAGCATGGATAGAAGCAGCAAAAACACTACTACTCCATATCTCTTCCATCCCTTATTCATAGACATAATTTCCTACAGAAAATGTTAATCGCCAGGTGTTATACACCATTCATGCATGCACCATAAAATCTGTAGGTTTAATACCCACAAACTTATTACTAGCTGCACAGAGATTTATCATAGGTAGGGACAAACCCAAATCAGCGAATGCCTTTTTCTGTAAAGCACAAATATCCTAAAAATTTTGAATACAAACATAGCCATTTAAACTTTCCCAATTCCTTATCAAATTTACAACATTATTTCTCAAAATTATTTTCAAAGTTCTCGTCATTGGAATACTACGCTAATAAACCATAAATGTTGTGTGTCAATGTTGTCAATTTCCATGCAAATCCAGTATATGGTTCGTACCCTAGTAAAACAGGTCAAGAATATGTGTGCCATTGTTGTCAGTTTTTATCCATGTGATGCAAACATATGTAAATAGGAATTTTATTTTTTTGAAAATAAGAGAGAAAAAAAGAAGTATCCTTAAAGTAGCGGTAAATGATAATTACTAGTTTTTTTATATAGAAGCTATCTCTGAAAATGCACGGCCATTGGATTAAAAAACTTATATTGTGCAACATCAACCAAATCAATCCATCCTTTCATCTTTAAATAAATTTAAACTCTAAAAATGGTAGCTAATTGATTCATAATATTCATTGTCATGACTCACAATCTGGAGGTGGAGAGAACCTGATAAATCAAATTTTTTCTTAATATTTTTGTAGATGGGGACTTCGGAATTGTTGTGACAAATGCCACTCGACCTATTTTCTTATATGGTGAAACCTGCACTAAAGTAAAAAACCAGATTTCTCTCATGAGTGAACAAGACAAACCAAATCTTTAGGATTACTTTTAAATACCCTAGAACTCTGTAATTGGGCTCAACATGGATCAGTTAGTTGGCACACAAATTTGAATATAAAACTTTCATCACTCACATAAATTTACAAAATACTTACATAACTTTACAATATACTTACAAGTTTCAATCTAAATTTTTCTTACATAAAATATTCCTTGCAAAATGAATCAGCAAGAGAACAGAAACCAAAACTAAATGTACAATTAGAAAACGAAATAGGGAAGTGTTGCATTCACCTATTTTGCAACAATAATTTTTGCATACTCCTCACACAGATTGCTACCAAGCTTCCTCACAACAAATGACATTGGTACTTGACCTGCTTCCTCATCAGGATATCTAAAACACAGAATGCATGCTTAAATTAATGAGAAGGTATGCAAAAATATAAGACACATTATTGCATGCTTAAATTAATTAGAAGGTATGAAAAATCTAGTGTGAAAACGAAAGAGGATATGCACTAAATGTTGTAAAAATTATGTGCTATCAACCCAAATATTTAATTTTGGCTCAAGAAGTGTGATAAATGCTACTCATGGAATAAAACATACATCAGTAATCTCTAGGTTTGAGAGGAGAAATTCCTCTAATTCTGTCGGAGAAACCTGCCAAAATAATAAAATTCCGAGAAAAATATTTCGATTTGCATCAAACTAAAGGACCCTAAAATGCTAATTATTCCTGGGCAAGTTGCCAAAATATTAAAAAAAACTGAGAGGATAAATATATTGGATTTATATCAAACTAGAGGTTGTGAAATGATTTGTACGTAAAATACTTTGTACTTGATCAACTCCTTTAATATGTCCGCAACAAAAAGGAAGCGATCCTCATCAATGTAACATAAATCCCCGGTTTTCAACAACCCTTCATAGTCCAAAGTTGATGCAGTTGCTTCACCATTGAAAAAATAGCTTGCATGGATTACTAAAAACCTTAATGGTATTTCTCTACTTAGAACCCGGGATAGATTAGGCCATGCGGAAATAATCGACCTATGTCTTGGGAGGTAGGGTTAAAGAAATATCATACTGCCAACACCAATCAATTTTTTTTAACATAGGTTTATTTGTATGTAAATACAATTACTGTATGAAAGATAGTTTATCTAATTCGAATATGATAAAAATAAATTAACTTAATCTCATTGAAAATTCTAAAATATTCCCTGACCTATTCGAGAATATTTCTAAAAATACCATGAATTTAAACAAAGTGAAACAAATCACTTCAATTATACATTTTTAAAAGATCCAAAATCTATACTAAACATAAACATTGACCATTATAATCATATAATAAATATATTGTATATAACATATTTGGCTCTTTGTGAGACCTGCACCCACAGTTTGTGGATTTTGCATCATCGTGTTCTAGTCTCTAGATCACATACTCGATTCAACACACCAAAATTATCTAAAATCAATGGGGTTTGTGAATTTTTTCTATTTTTGTAATTTTGAAGAAAACCTGTATGGTCTGCTGCATTTTTTTTCAAATTCCAAAGAAAATATGTAGAATGATGGGCAAAAGTATACCTTTCATAATTGTGTGTCCTAGCAACCAAAGCTCACCTTTGTGGTTAGGTGGAAGTGCTTTTCCAGTGAGTGTGTCCACCACTTTAGCTTCCATATTAGCTACCAGCAAGCCTATTATTCCATGGTATAAATGTAGGGACAAACTCAAATCAACGAATGACTTTTTCTTGAAAGCAAAAGTATCCTAAATTTTTTGAATATCCAAATTATACACACAACCATTTAAAATTTCCCAATTCCTTATCAAATTTCCCAGATTATTTCCCAAACTTCTTTTTAAAAATCTCCTCATTAGAATATTGTGCCAATATAAAGCATAAATGTTGTGTGTAAATGCTGTCAATTTCCATACAAATCCAATATATAGTGCGTACCCTAGTAAAGCAGGTCAAGAATATGTGTGCCAGTGTTTTCATTTTTCATGCATGTGATGCAAACATATGCAAATAGGAATGTTTATTTGTTTTTCAAAGAACATAAAAAAAAGAGAACAAATACGCATAAAGCAACGGTAAATGATAATTATCTACTTTTTTTATGTAGCAGCTTTGTCTGAAAATGCATGGCCATTGTATTATAGAATTATACTGTACAACATAAACCAAATCAATCCATCCTTTCATCTTTAAATAAATTTATACTCTAAAAATTGCAGCTAATTAATTCACAATATTCATTGTCATGAATCACAATCTGGAAGTGGACAAAACATGATAAATCAAAATATTTTCTTAAGATGTTTCCAGATGGGGACTTCAGAATTGAAGTGACAAATGCCACTGAATGTATTTTCTTGTATGGTGAAACCTGCACTCAAGTACAAAATCAAATTTCTCTCCTAAGTGAGAAAGATAAACCAAAGATTTATGTTTGTTTTTAAATACCCTAGGACTCTGTAACTCATCTCAACATGGATCAGTTAGTTGGAACAAAAATTTGAATACAAAACTTTCATCACTCATATAACTTTATAAAGTAGTTACATAACTTTACAAAATACTTACAAGTTCCAATATAAATTTTTCTTACATAAGAGCTTCCCTGCAAAATGAATCATCAAGAGAAAAAAAACCAAAACTAAATATATAATTAGAAAAAAAAATAGGGAAGTGGTGCATTTACCTATTTTGAAACAAAAGTTTTTACATCCTCCTCCCACAGATTGCTACCACCCTTCCTCACAACAAATGACATTGGTACTTGACCTGCTTCCTCATTAGGATATCTAAAAGATATAATGCATGCTTAAATTAATTAGAAGGTATGAAAAAATCTAAGACACAAAATTGCATGCTTAAATTAATCAGAAGGTTTGCAAAATCTAGCATGCAAATGAAAGAGGAGATGCACTAAATGTTGCAGAGAGTCTGTGCTATCAACCCAAATATAGAATTTTGGCTCAAGAAGTGTGGTAAATGTTACTCATGGAATAAAAACTGCATCAGTAATCTCTGGGTTTGAGAGGAGAAATTGTTGTAATTCTTTCGTAGCAACCTTCCAAAAAAAATATTTTGAGAAAAAGGTTTGGATTTGCACCAAAATAAAGGACCCTAAAATGCTAATTCTTCCTGGGAAACTTGCGAAAATATTTAAAAATATATGAGAGGACAAATATATTGAATTTCCATCAAACTAGAGGTCCTAAAATGCATTATACCTAAAATCCTTTGTACTTGATCAACTCCTTCGATCTATCCACAATAAAAAGGATGTCATCCTCATTAATGACATAGATCCCCAGTTTTTAGCCACCCTTCAGAGTCCAAAGTTGATGCAGTTACTTCATCATTGCCAAAATATCCTGCATGGATTACGAAAAGCATCAATTTTATTTCTCTGCTCAAAACCTGGGACAGATCAGTCCATGCAGAAATACTTGTCATGTGTCTTGGGAGTTAGGGTTATAGAAATACCATACCGCTAACACCAATCACTTTTTTCTTAACATAGGATTATTTTTCTGTAAATACAATTATTGTATGAAAGATAGTTTCTATAATTAAAATTTGATAAAAACAAATTAACTTAATCTCATTGAAAATTCTAAAATATTCCCCTACCTATTCCAGAATATTTCTAAAAATACCATGAATTTAAACAAAATGAAACAATTAACTTCAATTATACATTTTTAAAAGATCAAAAATCTATACTAAACATAAAAATTAACCGTTATAATCGCACAATAAATATATCCTACATAACATCTTTGGCTCTTCACGAGATCTGCACCCACAATTTGTGGATTCTGTATCATCATGTTCTAGTCTCCAGATCACACACTCGATTAAAAACATGGAAATTCTATAAAATCAATGTGGTCTGTGATTTTGATTTTTCTTTTTTGAAGAAAACCTATATGGTCCATGGCCTTTTTTTTTCAAATTCCAAAGAAAATATGTAGAATGATTGGCAAGAGTATACCTTTCATGATTGTCGGTCCGCACAACCAAAGCTCGCCTTTGTGGTTAGGTGGAAACGATGTTACAATGAGTGTGTCAACCACTTTAGCTTCCATATTAGCTGCCATCAAACCTATTTTTCCATGGTAGAAATGCATGGACAAACCCAAATTAGTGAATGAATTTTTCCAGTGGAAATTAGGACTTTAGATTTCTCCATTCCATTGCATCTCCAAAAATATGAGGGTCTGTGTATTAATTTGCAAATATGTTTTAAATTATCAAAGAAGTGTTTCTACTATATAATATAACGTACCAAAACTATTGTCTATAGATAAATAACGACAACAGATATTCTTTGCTAGTTAGTTTGGATCTCAAGACATGGAGCGTGAAATGTTGTAGACTAATATGAGCTCAAGGAGTAAGGGAAAAATCTCTAAGCGTGGTATAAATGCAATGATTTCTTCTCTAGTAACTACCAAATTAGATGAGCATGAAGCAATCTGCTTTTCTCCGTTTGAAATGGAAGAAGACCAAGCAGCCCTGGCTGTGAATTCTCTAGTAATGCTCTCCAGTGATGAATCCAACTGGAACCGTAATCCTATTTCATTGTTGTGTGATTAAATAGTTTCCATTTATTTCTTCTATAGTAATAAAAAAACAGAGAGGTCATAGTAATAATAACTATAAATTGCACCGAGAGGTGAAAAGGAATGCCGATAGGAGTGGGGGAATATGAAAGATATAAAATATAAGATTTCTTTCTCCAATTTCCTCTCAAGCCAAGTCTTGTACTTACCACTTTCTAGATTCATGTTAGGCACTCTTCCATTTTTTTATTTCTTTGATCCTTTGATCACATTGACCAAATTTGGCCACAACTACATTAATAATAAATATGAAAACTTAAAATGGCAGACAAAGACCCTTTTCCATTAAAATGGTTTTCTTTCAGGTTATTAGTTGGAAACATTGTGAAATAGTGTTGGGTTTTCATAGGTCCAAATGTTTAAACCAATGTCAAATAGAGTTGGAAACATTATAAAATAGTGTTGGGTTGTCATAGGTAAAAAAAAATGTTTAAACTAATGTTAAATAGTATATCTATGAATTCCTATGAGTGCTAGAGCGACAAATACCATAAACCCAACTCAGAAGTATCCATATCCATATTGTCAAATGAAAGAAAAACAATCATGATTACAAGATTCCAACAAACCCTACAAGTAGAAACATACAACACATATATGCATGTTAAACAAAAAGAAGATCATATATTTTGTTACTTCCTAAGAAATGTCTCATGAATGGTTTAGTGCCAAAGAAACCCTGAATTTCATCATATTAAAAAACATACATCTGACCAAATAGGAATTGTTTAAGTGCATTGGTATCAATATCTGTTGATCCAATTCAAAACAATCAAAATTACAAACAACACCTGCGTATT